>NETT01000068.1:3358-34945 GCA_003449175.1 Ceratocystis smalleyi | reverse complement strand
GGGTTCTCCTTCTGCAGCCGTTCAGATTGCAGACCCTGGAACCTTCCAGTTTGCCGAAGCCGAGAGCTGGCCTAAAGAAGAGTCTACCTCCAAAAAACAATACCGTGCTGGTCTTGGAGACCGTCGTCTGAGTGGGAGAATGCCCGCCATGTCTTCCCTATCTCTAACCTCGCCAGCCCTGAGTCCCATTGCTCCCGAGACGCCGATTCCTGATCACAACATCGGCCCGAGCCTACCAGGACAGGCTCCCGACGATGGAGCTTCGGCCATTGCAAGCAATACGATTGGCTCTGGGGCGACCTCAGGGGCCAGTATTGCGTATAGCCACCACAACAGTATTAAGACGCCGCAGCACTCACACCGAAGCCGTGTGCCCAAGGTCACCGAAAGACTCTTAGCGCAGGTTGCTGAATGGCTAGATCACGAAAAGGCCAAGGCCGAGCGTCGCAAAGTTAGCGCGCATGTCCCTCGTCGTCGATCTCCTCGAGGCAGCAACAATGATGTGTCGTCCTCTACAAACAATGCTTCCTCCGCGCCACTAATTACCACCGAATTGCCGACCTCGGCAATTCACATCCGCTCGAATTCGATAGACTCGCAGGCGAGCGACGATGTGTCTCTAGACCGCCTGCAGCGCATCATCGAAGACACCGTATCTAACCTGGGCTTGGCGCAGATTCCTGCATTCACACCTCGTCTTGGTCGTCGCCCGTCCCGTCGCCGACTTCTTGTCCGCACCAATTCATCAGATACCGAATACACCGATGGAGATGTCGTGGTGCCATCGTGTGATGGCGTGCTAGACGTTAGCAAAACTTTGGCTTACAGTGGAGGCCAAGCCTCTTCCTCGTCCTTAGAGGCTGCTTCTAAGCACAAAGAAAAGGAACGCCAAGCCTGGACAAGCTTTAAGAACGAGATCATCAGGCTTACTCATACGCTGAAGCTCAAAGGTTGGCGCCGGGTCCCTTTGGATAGCGGCGATTCGATCTCCGTAGAACGCATCAGTGGTGCCTTGACTAATGCGGTCTACATGGTCTCACCACCCACTGAACTTCCGCAAGATCCATCTGTCTCTCCTTCTATGGTGCCACTGCGCAAGCCTCCCCCCAAGCTGCTATTGCGTGTTTACGGGCCCCAGGTAGAAGCTCTGATTGATCGAGAGACTGAGCTCGCCGTGCTGCGTCGTCTTGCGCGCAAGAGAATTGGTCCTCGTCTCCTCGGGACATTTCAGAACGGTCGCTTCGAAGAATTTCTTAATGCAATTACTCTCCGGCCACAAAACCTGCGTGAACCTGAGACTTCGCGGCAAATTGCCAAGCGTATGCGCGAGCTCCACGAGGGCATTGATTTGTTACCTGCCGAGCGTTTGGGGGGCCCTGCCGTGTTCAACAACTGGGACAAATGGCAAGAAACTGTTGAGCAGAAGATTAAAGCGCTGGATAAAAAATACGACGCTTTTAAGGCTTGCGGGAAGGCGACCGGCAGTTCGACGCCAGATGCATGGATGAAAAACGGCTATGTTTGCGGAGTTGAATGGCCTGTTTTCTGCGACATGGTCAAGAAACATCGAGAGTATGTGGAAAAAGCATACAGCTCCAAGCAGAGGCTTCAGGAAGCACTGGCCTTCTGCCACAATGATGTAAGTAGCCGTCATATATAGCTATTGCTATCATCTCGCTCTCTCCTTCTCTAACAAGCTACTCGCACGCAGACACAATACGGAAACATTCTTCGTATCGAGCCCGACAACCAAAAATCGCCGCTGCTGCAACCAGCAAACAAGCACAAGCAGCTTGCTGTCATTGACTTCGAATACGCCGCAGCGAATGTGCCTGGACTGGATATTGCAAACCACTTTACTGAGTGGACATACAATTACCATGATCCCGTTGCTCCCTACAAATGCAATACTGAAGTATACCCCACGCGCGAAGAGCAGCTGCGCTTTATCCGCGCATATGTCGAACACCAGCCTCAATTCCCACAATCAGGCACAACGCCGCGCATGACCCCCCTAGACTCGCTGACCAACACACCACATCTGGGTCCTATTTCATCAGCGGCGTCAATCGTTGACTTCATGCTGGATGCACGGTCCGTGACTGCTCCTGCGCCTGCTGTTGGTGCGGGCATCGTCGGACTGACCTCGGCATCCAAGGAGGACCTCTCTCTAGGTCCGCAAGGTACTCGCGACGAGGAAAGTGAGATCCGTGTGAAAGAGCTCTATGACGAATCCATCCTGTGGCGGGCGGCGAACAGTGCCCAGTGGGTCGCTTGGGGCATTGTGCAGGCCAAGGTTTCAGCGAGCGAAGAGGACAACCTGGCCAAGGGAGAGGGCCTGGATGTTTCCGTTGCAGCTGCCGTAGAAGAGGAGAAGAAGTCGGAGAACGGCGAGGAGGACGATGATGAGGCATTCGACTATCTGGGCTACGCGCAGGATCGGGCCATGTTCTTCTGGGGCGACTGTGTAGTTCTTGGGCTGGTCAGAAAAGAGGGCCTCCCGGAGGGCCTGCAGAAGCGCATCAAGATTGTACGCAGCTGAGAGAGAAGAAGGATAGACGGGAGACATTTACGTGTAGGCTAATTATGGGTAGATTTAGTAGATAGATATGCGCTTGTTATGTGCAGCTTCCTCCTGCGTGGTCAACAACTGACTCTGCATAGCACCACAACGGTATACGTGTGTAGTTTTTAAACCCCCTGCCCACGTACGGACTTCTCAAACCACGGACCAAGATCTAGGTGAGATCTGGCTGAATCAGATCGAATGCAGCTGAAGCTTGGCTCTAGGACAAGAACCCAAGCCGCCACACAAAACGATCCTCGCAGATCACAAGAAGGGGAGACAAGATAAAACCCGGTGTCTGAAAGAAAAAGGAGAAAGACCAAGACTTATATAGCCAGCGGTCTATAGCGCTTTGCTATATTTCGGTATGCAGTAATCCGGTCTTGCTCGTATATTTTCCAGGCTCTTGCCTTGTTCTCATTGCGAAGCTTGCAACCAACGAGTCTTCTCGTTTGCAGCTCCAGGTTTGCATATAGTCATATTTCTGACCAGCCTAGAACTGCAAATTTTTCTTTCTCCCTTTTCTCCTCATCATTTGCTGCAGCTGACGTTGAGATCCGGGTCGCCCTGATCCAATCGACGTTGTGTGTCTTTGTAATCTACTTATTTCTTTCTTTCTTTTTATTCCGCATGCTTTAATAGTGCTCGTCTCTTTGTGGCCTTTATGCCTTCTTCCTTGTTGCTCCTTGTTCGCCTTCCCCCCCTCCCCTCCATTGTTGTCCCTTTGTGTCAATTGTCCAGCAATCCCCCGCTGCGCTAAACCGCTACAGCCCTTAATCTTGATGTCTAATTTAGACTCCCCTTTTGCCCTGAATCGCCATCAAATCAAAGCCTTGCTGATCAGAAAATTTTACTGCGGTATTTGGATTTGCGGGGCGAGCCTGAATCAACAGCACAGGCAATAGCAGCAGTGGCCAAGGGCAAACTACCCCCCCCCTCCCCAGCTTTAGACTTTCCTGTTGCCGGCTCAAATCCAAGCCAAAAGCTCATCCTTCAATTCGTCAGTCGACAGGACAGGCCTCTCCAAAATCTCAGCCCAAGCCTGTCATCATGCGCTCAGAGCTCATCGCATCATGGGTTGGCGATGTCACTGACGCTTGTCGGCAACTAACGGCAAGCGAACAGGATGCTGCTATATGGAAGCCTAGTCTAGACCAGCAAACTCATGCCGAATCAGCATTGACCTCCTTGGTGTGGTCCCAACGGCCTCAGCGCAAGCCACTCACTACTTCCTCGCAGAACCACCCCAGTGTTAGGAATGGATCTTCACCTGTGAATATCAAAAGGTCGGGCACGCCGTCGTCGGTTTCAGGACTAGCCCACAACAAAACTACAGGCGCTGGTGCTATGGCAATTACCTCTGCAATCCGCATCACTCCATCCCCTGATCCCGAGACTTTCGCCGACTTTGATGAGAGCCCGCCTGCCGGCGTTTCTATCGCCCTCCCGGTAGGGCTCCGTGGCCAAAACTCTGGGATACTAAGGCAAAAGGCTTCGCAGGGCAGTAGTCGGCCAAGTCATCCACAAGGCGCCGCTCTTTCATCTCTACGCCGGGAGTTCAACAAGCATGAAATAGTAAATCCTAGTCTGCTGTATAAGCCGCACATGAAGTTTGGGGGCATGCGATCTATAGAGACTCTGCTGGACTTGGACGACGACGACGATGATGATGACGACGATGATCGTTATATAGACGATGGGCCTCAACGCAGTGCCGCTGATACAAACGGCTCTTCCCCGTATAATCTTCCTTATCAGGGCACCGACAACTACTCTCGGTCTCACCATGCTGCTAGCTCTGATGTCCTGGGTGGCCCTAGTAAACCCCCTATGCGGTCTCTCGCTCCTTCCCCCGCGGCAGTCCGTTCAAATACCCGCACAACCAACACTCACACAAACGTGTGTAGCCCGGTTCCGAATTCCAGCCATGCAGCTCACCGGCCAGTTCCATTACGCACCATCCTTGAAACGCTTGCAAAACCGTTACGTTGGAACGATAGCACTCATGATATCCGCCAACGTGCGCGTATATTGGCCGCAACCGACTCGCGGCACTCTGGGCTTCTTAGTCTGGTCAAGGCCCTGACCGCTAGTGCAGGTGATTTCCACAACTGTCAGCTGCCACACGAAGTCGCTTTATTGTTTGAAGATGACGAGCAAATACCCGCCGATGCCTTCACCGACTCCCCATTCAATGCCATTGATGCTTTGCCGGGGCTCTTGGATGCACTTGCGGAGCCAGTAACCCATCATCAAAGCATGAATCTTATCTCGGTTCAGACATCTGCCGCTATGGCAGTCTTCCAGCACTCGCAGATCAACGACATTGTACAGGCAACTCACTATTGCCGCGACACAGAGACATCATCATACGGATGGGGCGATAGTGTGTACATGCCTCTCTTGCGTTTAGCTATTGGCCAAACCAAAGGCGTTCGTGCCGAGAACGTCGCTAGTGCTACAATGCTGGAGTCATTAGCCCCCACGACTCTTTCAAAAGCAATGCCAACCCCTCGGCGATCAGGAGATACAGTGCCACTAATGATGGACTACGCCCTCACCCTTTGTCCCAGTCAGCTAGCAACTGATTCTGGGGCTCAAATCCAACGGCGCCTCCAGAGCCTCCTTCGTCAAAAAATCACCGTCGGCGATCCGAGCATCAACCACTCAATGTACGGACCGTTGTGCAAATCGCCCATCGCCGCCTTTATAGCTATCACAGCTCCTAGCCACGGTCACGGCCAAAGGAACGGGGCACCAGCCAACATCCAGCTTACCTCTGAAGAAGGACCCGTTGTAGCTTTGAGCCAGCTCGGTCTAAGTCTGACCAGTTGGTACCGTCATATCACATCGTTTTGCAAATGTAGCTATCAAAAGGCGTGCTGTACGGGGCCCATGTTCATGCCGCTCCTGCGCGTCTCTGGCGATTCCTGGAGCGTGACATTAGTAGCCAACACGGACGATGACTTTGAGGTACTCCCAGCGATTAATATCGGCAACACAAACACCGTTACTGGAATATATCGTCTACTTGAGGCGCTGCGACATATAGTAGAATGGATACGGACTGATTACATGAAATGGCTTTCCGACTTCCTTGACCAACACTACTGACAAACACCCTACCAATGTTCCATTTCTTTGATATATGCCACACATACGCACTTTATATATAAACCCAGCAAGGGAGGAAAAGAAGAGTCAAAGTTTAGCTATTATAGATCTTTATCGTTAGAAGAAAAGAAGAGCCTTGCTACTGTACAATCTACAACACGCAATTTATTTTCTACATATCCATCGCTCTCCATCCTACATGTTGCTCGGAAGCCTTGCACGTCCCTATGTTAATACCTGTCTCGAAGCACACGTACACACGCACTAGGGCAGTTTATGCGGCCATCACGGATTCTGATCGTCATTAATATGCATGCATACATGCATACTACATGGAACTTCTTATCTGCCATGTCGCGGTCGGAGGAACAATCTGGGAGAGACAAAACAAACCACACCATACATACATACATAGCATTCATTACCAGAATTTTGCACTTTTAGGATCAAGAATGTGGAATTTACTTTCATTCTCCCAACATAGAGACAGCAACCGAAAAAAAAAAGAAAAAAAAAGGAGAAAGAGAGTTCGCAGGAAGGGGAAAAAGGAAGAATCGGGATACAAACACAGGAAGAGGTAGAAGAATAGGGAGGGAGAATAAAAAAAGAAACAACAACAACAACAACAACAGCACGATGGGCTTCGGCCTTTGCATTTTCTGGCTGAAGCGTGGCGAATGAGGTCATACCAGAACTTTAGTGCTAAACCAGCCAGACATGGATGTATGGCTAGTAGAATGCGACAGCGAGCCCTCCTCCCTTGTTCCCTCTGCTCGTTAGCGCCTTGTTCCACTCCGAAGCCCGCGTTTCCCCAGTGTCTCTTGCCCAGCGGTGATTTGCTAGCGCTAAATCGCGTTGCAACGCCGCCGCCCTCCCTCCCCAATACAACCAGCATCCCGGAGCTGAGACTGGGAGGAGGAACAACGCCATGATGAATTTCGCCTTAGGCGATGCTATAGCTATGCGACCATCAACTCTGGGTTGGGGCTTAGTTAGAAGCACGCCACACTCCACCCGGACGGACATACAATCATCCAACTTATGTAGCACAGGCAAGATGGGACGGACTAGTATAGCTACATACGCGACTACAATGACATTGAATTCTCCCATTTGTGAAATATTATGTGTGTCTCATTGGAGCGGCATAGTAATAGATGGAGTAAACACAAAGCAATAAACACAGACAAAGACAAGGAAACAAGAAACATGGACGCAAACAGCAGTCATTTTCGATCACGTGCTGCGGCTAGAGGCAAGTCAGGTGCCTGTTTCCCCTTTTTCATTCTCCACATATTTCCGGTTCTGTGAGAAGCAAAAGCAGTAGTGCTTCAAAGCCAATCCTCGCCACTTTAGCGGACCTTTTTAGTGGCAGTGGCAGCGGCTTATCCAGAGCCCACGGTGATTAGAGCTAGCTAGCCCTGTATTCAGGAACCCCACCCCACCCAAGTATGCCCTGTAAATTAGCAGTGTTCCAATTTCCGACACTATTCTGAGAAATTGGGAAATGCAAAAATATGCTTTATGTGCAATGCAATGCATGCAGGTAGCAAGCTGATAAGAGTACGGTGTAAAGAACACTATTGCAATGCACATGGAAAACCGCCACTGATTATTTTTGCTTCCTGTGTCGGCTGTGCAGAGAGTGAAGAAAGGGAAAGCCAACGACAAGTCAGGTGATGCAAATCATGAGGTTGGCAGCGTTCAGCCCGTTGGCCGACTCGAGCACCAGACGGGGTTTCTTGTTTGCCCTGTCAGGCCCAATCCGTTAAGCAGGAAATTTGAGTTGCATCACAGTCTGATACATTCCTCTTTGCACATGTCCCCAATTGCCCATCGCTTCATTTGCGCCCAGGATGGAAAGCCAAAAACAGTGCATGCGAGGTCACATCTTCTTTTCAACACGGGAAATTTGCAGCTGCATTCTGCCTTTATTTCTTTGGTCTGCTTGCCCCCGTAAATTTATCTCGTGTGGTCTCTGTTTGCCTCTTCATTTCTCCGTCGTTATTTTTGTTCTCGTTTGCAATTAGTCGAGTTTCCGAAAGATGCCAAGAGGAGAACCGGGAGAATATCACAGATAGAGAATAAAAGGAGAAGAAAAGTTGAAACATTCAACGCAACAGCGCAAACCCTTGTGTCTGATACCCTAAGGAAAATGTATTCTTTCCCCTCTTTTTTGTGGTTTCCCCTGCTACCCGGAGTTATTTGGGCCGGTGAAACTGTGCCTTTTTTCTTTTTGGTGCTGTTATCATCCGACTCGTCGAAAATTTTAATACCTCATGATTATGTGGAGTGACTTTTTCCTGCTCGACCAATCGCAATGCTTCTGCATCCATTCTTTTTCTTCATAACAATTTCATAATATTTACCTTGTGCTTTCTTTCTAGTTGGCGACACTATAATCGTCATTATGGCCGCAGGCAGGTAGGCGTTTGGTCACGGCGTACTGCAGCTCTTTGTCTTTTTCTTTTTCTTTTTCCTTTCACTCTCCCTATTACCTTTTCCCTCCCTTGCTTTTTGGCTGCGCCATATTGGCTCAATTATACAAGGCCGGTCTATATTCCCGTTATATATCCACACCCATGCTGCCTGAACTGTATATTTGCGACGGGGGTGATGGACCTTTCTACCCCTGCGACTCGATAGCCCAGCACGGTGATAACAGTGCTATTTGAACGCCAAACCGCTTCCGGACTAGTGCGCATAAGGAACTGCCCAATCAACAGGCAGTGGCAAGCCGCCCCCCCCACTTCAGTGTGGCTAATAAGTCTCATAGTTTTATTCATTTGATTCGTCACCTTCTGCTGCCCCGCTTACAGGAGGCATTTGTGCACAGGAACAAAAAAGTGCAAAAAGACAAAGAAAGTAGGTACAAGAAAGCTACATAGGAGTACATGGCAAGGGGCTAGAGGTGCCTTGGGCCAGTAGGTAGGAGGAGCCTGCTAAGCTGGACGGGGGTACACGCTGCCACGACTTGCCAAAGAACCTGCTGGACGCTGGCGACAAGTGCTAGTTCTTAGTCGGGGATCAGGGAGGCAAAAGAAGGCGAGGAAGCTGCGAACGCGATGGCTGCCCTGTAAATGGAACAAGCTGAACAGTAACAAAGATCTACTTGCGCTCCTCTCACTGGAGCAAGAGCGGCAGCGAAAACGAGCGTTGTGAGCGACGTGAACCACAGGAGCGTGAATGTGTGAACGGGCGCCTGCAAAAGTGAGCCGCTTTGTTGATGTTCTGCACAGTGAGCGTTCGGCGGCTGACAGCCAAGTGCAGAGAGCCCAGTGGGAGGGATGCTGTGAGGACATGGAGAGTGGCTTGTGGATTTCCGTATTAATTACAGTTGCTTGCAGTGGTACCCACACGTACCCTGTGCCGCTGTGTACCCTGCCTGCATAAAACACAGGAAGCAAAGTTAGCCAACTTGGGCCAGGACCAGTTGGGGCATTGGGGCTTTGGGGCATTGGGAGGCACCGGGCCCCATGCAGAGAGAAAGGCAGAGACAGGAAGGAAGAAAGAACAGAGACAGCAGGAAGGGAGGGACGACTGACTGCCTTTTGCACTGCCAATCCAGCGCATGCGCTAAAAGGAGGGACGTTGGGGGGCCATTAGTCTCCAGACGCTTCCAGCACCGGACAGGCAGCGGCCTGGTGGGCGTCGGACAGCTAGGATGTATACTTATGGCCCCTTACTACACGAGCCCTTGTTCGTCTATTTTCTCACTCTGCATTGGTCCATGGTCTGGGGGAAGGAGGGGCGTCTGGGTCTGGCCCTGGACAGATCTTTTTTAGTTGCACCCTCTCTATCTTGGACAAGCAAGAACACAGGAACATGGGCAAGTTACGTTCTAGGTTCCTTCTTTGTACACTCTCTTCTCTTTTTATTTTCTCTCTTTTTTCTTTCAGTTGCCTTTCCGTGCTCGCCCAAATCTTGAACAAAACCCCCAGGACCGCCCACCTGGCTTGCCGTCTCCAGCTCTCTCTCTTGCCCACCTTTTTATTTTCTTCCACTTGTTTTCTGCTTCCAACTTTTGTTAATCTTTTTTTTTTCCTTCCCACTTTCCAACCTCCATTTTTATCGTTACCCGCCCGCAAAAATAGCGAAATACCCACATCCACCCACACAATTTTTCTTTTCTCTTTCTTCTTCTGCTCTGACCAACACCCGCCAACTATCACCAAACACTCTTCACATTGTAAACTCAACCACCAATCTCTCCTCTTTCTTTTCTTCTCTCTCTTTAGCGCCAGACTCGCGGTCCCCGTATACTGCTTTTCTTGTTTTTCTTTCAACCTGCTTCGAATTAGAAACCCTCTTTGTTCTTTTTCTCTCCTTTTCTTGCACCTGGAAAAACCCCGATTTTCTTTTTCTCTCTGTGCATATATCCCGCGTTTGACGATTTCTTGTCCTTCGATCCAAACTCTCCTGTTGCTCTTGACAACTTGCTATTTGCGCTGCTGATTCCTGTCATCCGACATCCTTCGCACCAGTCTCCATTGATCTTGCTTCCACATCCTCTCATAATAAGCAAACATGTCTACGTACGGTTACTACTCTACTCTCCCTACTCCTGTTGCCCCCGTTCCTCACCAGCAGCACTCTCATCACGGACGCAACCGCCGCGCCCAGAGATTAGCTCAGTCGACGGTGGCTAAGGGCCAAATGCGCAACGCTCGTGCAGTGAAAGATCTAAACGACAGCATGGCTCTTTTGAACTTCCGATCCCGCTTCGAGGCTACCCGCTCCTTTGACCTCGAAGATGACATGGAGTTCTGCCCCAATCTGTTAAGTGAGAACGATGTGAGTTGGCCTTCGTCGCCCTGCTCTTCGCGAACTGCCTCCCCCGCTGACCGTCCGTCAACCTTTCCCATCGTGCAGTTGATTTCCATCCACAGCTCTTCGTCAGAACACTCGTCGCTGGCAAGCAACTCGCCAGAGGCCTCGCCTACCCAAATTCCCCAGTCCGTTGCGACGCCCTTTTCCCTCAACTCTTCTGCATCATCGTCTTCGCCACCTACTTACCTGGCGCCCGCTTTCACGTCCGCCCAGGCGGCTGGTCTTAAGCTTCACCAGCCGGCTGCTACTCGTGCCCGCAATCCCATTCCCATCATCAACCCTGCCACTGGTGCTGCCATGCACGCTGCCGCTGGCGTCAGCCCTCCCCCCTCCGTGTCTCCTGGCCGCATGCACAGCTCCATTGGTCGCCGGTGGTAAGTCGAAAACAGAGCGAGCTTCTTGTCTCTTTTCCAGCACATCACATTATATTGCATTCTTGTCTGCTCCTCGTGTCTCATCAGAATATCCACTGCTAGGACATGGACGGGTGGGGCGAGGATTGTGAAAACGTGGTGTGGCATGGCTTAGATACTAGAGGAATGCTCTGAATGTCCTGCCGGTCGATGATTGGTTGCCAGATACTGTGCAGTCTGCCGTACTTGTTGTTCTTCCTCTCTTACCCTCCTTGGTTTGCCCATGGCCTTGTTGCTTTTGCTGTGATTAATACCGCATTGTGGTCCTTTGTACTCCCATTTGGAATTTCTTGTGGAGTGTGGCCTCGTTTATTCATGTCTTGTTAGACACGAGTAAGTGACCCATGCGCACTGCACGATATGACAAAGAAACAACAAAGGGGGGCGCAATGGTGGCCGATGCATGTGTTAGGACTGCTGCATAGCTCATGTCCAGCGGGCTAGGCTGAGGCTGAGCTGGCGAATCAAATGCCCTCAAACGATAAAACTGGTTTACGACTGTTCGTTGATGGTGGTGGTTTATCCGTCCAACTTGGAGAAGAACAAACCAAAAGAAGACACGGAAATCTTTGACGACAAAGTGCAAGAACAACAAGAGGAGCCTAAGTATTGCGGTAAAGGAGGGGAGCAGTGGTGTTAGGCTGCCGATTTGAGTGTGAGAACCCTTTTTTTCTTTTTCTTTTGTCGTATTTCTTTTTATTACTTCGTCGACTGGCCTTGCAATGGCATGGATGTCTTGCTCCGTTGACTCTACTTTTCTTTTGTCCTATTGCTTTGATGGCAACTGGGATGTGTACGAACAAATTTCTCTTTCTCATTCACACTTTATTTCGGCCTTTCCTTCACCTGCGAGGCCACGTTTGATGCGACAATACTTTCGACACAATCGCACATTCTCTGGGCCTCTGACGCTACACATTCAATATTCTTCCCTATTGTTCCAGCGACGATTTTCCTTTTTCTTTATTCCAATATCTCGTTCTTCTTTTGTCTTTTATTTCTATTTCTTTTTTTCCCTTTGTTTCTCTTACGGATGATATACCACTGGTGTTTCTTGTTTCCTTTCGGTCTTTGAGGTTACACTTCTGCACTATTCTGTCAACAACTCTTATACCTATTTGAAAATCGGACTTTTGGGAATTGGCTTTTGGCTTGGAGAGTGGCACTTGTTTTTTTCCACTTCAAATCTGTTTTCTTATTCTCTTTTATTCCGTCTTCTAACGAGCGGGAGGGCTGCTTCCATATGTTTTCTGTTCTCTATTTACCGGCTACCGACATGCGTCTTTCTGGCTTCACGACTACTGGCTCGGCGTTTTTCATCTTTCTGCGGCTTCTGGCTTCGTCTGCTTTTTTCTCCCCCTTATTTCCTGGTTTTTATCGAATACTCTCGAAACTCTTGTTGGCGGTTCTTGCATCTCAATTTTGCTCGTTTTTCATCATTTTTGGGGGGAAACTGTATGGCCATATTTGCTTTTGTTTCCACACATATCTTGGTTCCCTGTTCCTGTTTTTCCATCTACTTGGGGGATTTTGCTGCTCATTTTTGAAGCCTCTATTTTTTGGTGTATTGCATGCATGAGGGACTTGGCTTTTGTTTTCATTCCGGCTTTGGCTTTTGCTTTCATATCTTTTGGGGTTCATGGTTGTTATAGGGACTTGTCCCTCCTATACAGTGGAGTTTTGTGGCCTTTGCCTCTGTTTGGCCTTGAGCTTTCTATGTTTGCGGTGTAATCACTTTATTTCTTTCTCATATTTTCTTTCTTTCTCGCTTTGCCTGTCCTGTCCTGCCTGGGACAGACGGTGCAAACAGGCCTTTTGGGCTGGTTGATTTCATGATTGATTTAGTGACCAACACTCCGAATACTATCACCGCGTGTACTAACAATGTCGCTGGAACCCGGTATTTTCATTACTAGACCTGTGTGTATCTTCATTGAGCCTTAGCGGCTGGCTGGCCTCGTGGCTCTTGGCTGCTAGCGTAGCGGAGTAATGTTTTGCCTTTTGATCACCCGTCTACTTCGCTATTCCCACTCCATGTAGTAAGTTGGAGATGGAGTTGGGTCCCCCCCGCCCTTCTTGATGAAAGCCAGAGGCAAGTAAGACAGCGCAAACCAATGAAAAGATGCCGAGAGCCAGGCTGGCTAACTGGAAAAGGATAGTAGAAGGAGAGAGAAACAAGAGGAAACGAAATGACACGTACAAGTACACCACGTGTAGCAAAGACCAGCAGAGCTCTGTATCCATGAGGGGAAGCTTGGATGACGGAAAGAGACCAAGCTACACCTCGACTCATGTGACACACAAGAGTAGCTCTCGGGAGGGTGGGTGTTGGGTATATAAGGCTAGAGAGAGAGCCTTTTGGGGCATCGACCACTGCCCATACTCGCTTCTTCCATTCCTCTCTCTTCTTTTTACAAAGAATTCTGGCGTACTTGTGCTTTTGTCTTTCCGTATTGCACTAATACTCGGAAGACGTCCTGCTATTCGCATACTACCATACTATACTATACACTCATCGGCACGCAATGTTGGCTCGTGCCCTCAACCTCCCTCGATCTACGGCTCCGCGCCGCCTGGTCGCTATTACGCGTGGCATCAGCAGCCGGGCTGCAAGTCAAGCGCAGCATCATAGTGGTAAGAGTCGGGTATCCGTCTGAATCACGAGAATGTGTCCACGCGCACCGGCCCTAAACCATAGCGACTCTCCGTTCCCCCTCATCTGCGCTAGGCACTCTATGGCTAACATCGTATTTGGGGTATGCAGGGCCGGAAGACACGCTTCTTGGCGGCGAGCCCACCAACAACTCTGCTGCGACGGTGGGCGCACAGATCCAGCGACCAACACGCCAGACAAAGAATGCAGCCAATGGCATGGGTATGGGCGCGGGGCTGCACACGAGCAAGGCCGGCTCGGGCTCTGTTGCGCAGAAGACCGGCGGGAGTGGCAAGTCCAAGCACGCAGAAATATACCAGTCGGCGTGAATGAGCGAGAGCGGCTCTTGGTGTCTGTGCTTGCAGCTCGTAGTCTGCTCTTTGCCTTGGGTCTCTTGTTCTCGCCACCTCAGGTCGGAAGTCAGATGTAAGTCTGCAGCCATTTTGTGAATCTATAATATCATTTTTGGGCTATCTGGCCCGGACTGAACTTGTATGTACATGGTATTTAACGTTCACTGGCATCACGATCAACCGGGGCTGTTGATTTTGTTGGAGAAAAAGGACCGAAGTTGGAGAAACTGCAGGACGAGTTGGAGAGTTGGAGAACAATGTCTGATCCTTGTACGGCTTTAGCAGGGGTATTTTGTGTGAGCGTAATTGGTGTAGTGGTAACATTAATCGTTGCCATCTGGTAATGATTTCGATTAGCCCTGGGTTCGATTCCCAGATTACGCAATAACGTGCGACTCTTTTTATCAGTAGCCTCATCCTCCCTAGCCCTTGGCTGGCGTGTATGAACGGGCCGGCGCAAGCCCCCCAGCAGCTGGCAGGCCTGTCGCTTTTATCTTGCTGGCTTGGCTTGTGAATATCAGGTCGTACCTCAGATATCGAAGCCTGTCTGGCTATGAGACCTTCATCGTTCACCAAGTCATTCTTGCTGTTAAACTCAGTGGCACACGGACATACGTAACCAAAGAACAAAGCTCATCTATATTTTGCTACGTGCTGAAGTCCCGTTAACACTCCCCGGCTCTACTGGTCGAAGAAGTGCCATAGTTTCGTTATTATTCTTTTTTCTTTTCTTTTCTTAGTCTCTTCTTTGTTCTTTATACGGCCTCCTCCTAAAAATGTCCACCACAGGCCACCTCTTCATTCTTGCTGATCACATCAAACTCGCTCTTCTGGAGCGTCAGCGTGCCTCTTCGGCACTTGCTGCTGGCACGAGTCTGGGTGCTGACGCTGAAAGCCAGGACGGCCACATTGCGCGGTCACTCGAGCAGTTGCATGAGGGAATTGCAGCATTGCGGGCTGAGAAGGAGAGGCTGCGGAATGCGGGCAGCGAAGAGTGGGTTTTTGCTTCTGAACCATTTACTACCATGCCCTGATGACATCTTGTAGCATCTCAGTGTGCCCTGTTTTCTGACTTCTCTTTGCTCTAGTGCTGCCATCGACATCGACGACTCCTTAGTCACTCTCTCCAAGCAGCTTGACAGCTTGACCTCGCAGTTCCACCGCTTCACCGCCCCTGACCCCCTTTCCGCCCCGCCAAGCCCCTCATCTTCGCCGCCAGCCCCCGCTTCACAGGCTGTGCGGTTCCGCGACTCAGACATGACTGCGGGCGATGGCACTGCAGACGTGGAAGCCCAGCAACTATTTGGCACGCGATACACGGATGCCACAGACAGTGCGGGCTACCGCGATGAGGCAGACGACATGTCCAACGAGCAAATGCATACATTCCACGACCGCATAATGGACGAGCAAGACGCTCACCTGGACCGGCTAGGCGAGTCGATTAGTCGCCAGCGTGAGCTGAGCATGCGCATTGGCGACGAGTTGGATGCCCATGTTGGCATGTTGGAGGATACAGAAGCCGTGGTCGATCGGCACCAGAGCCGGCTCGATCGTGCGCGGAGGTCATTGAATCGCATTGCTGAAGACGAAAGCGACAGCCGTGGCATGATGACCATTGTTATCTTGATTGTTGTCTTGATCTTGCTAATTGCCATCCTCAAGTAGCCTGCCGGCTGTCTGTCTGTATCAGCCCGGGCCGGCGACTTTTTCTTTCTTTTCTTTCTTGCGTTTTTATCTTGGCGGCGTTCCCTTTCTCTTCTATCCATGTGCAGCGTCTCTTCTGAGCTTGCCGTGCTTGTTTCTGCACTATCTGTACATATATTCCTTTTCTAGCCCTCAAGGCGGTACTGGGAGCATGTTTGCATGGGTTTCTCCTTCTTTTCTTCGGAGTTTATGGCGTTTGCTCCTGTTCTGCTAGCTTATTATTAGTGTACACATGGCTTACTGTCTCGATGTATTACAGGACAGTTCTATTTGCTATTCACTATCGCTATTTGAGAAATACAGCTCGCTTTCCCCTATGGCTAATATCACTCGCCCAATTCTGTGCGACAAGCAGCTGACGGGCTTGTGCTGGGCCTGGGTATAAGCTAAAGCGCGCTTTAACTATACTATCTGTAACCGTTTTCTGCCATGTGCTTTTTAATGAGAGTTCCGCCAACAGCAGTACCTGGCTTTATCCAGGATAAGAGTATACCTGAAGTGTAGAAAAGAAATACATGCTTGAATAGGGAAAAAGAAAAAAGAAAAAAAAAAAAAAAAAAAACTCAGAGCATGATCCTGCGAATTGGCAGGCTCTCAGTCGTCAAGACAGGGCTCTCTCTTTTCTGCGAGAGGCCTCAACGAATCACCAACGGCATATCGTGATCCATGCCGTCGTTGAGCTCCAAGATATTGCTGCCTCCAAGAAGGCCACCCCTCGTTGGCATTGCTCGTTTCTCTGGAGCCCACACCTCTTGAAATTTGATTGACCCGTCACTGGATGCAATCACAATGCATCCCTCCGACGACGATGCGTATTCATTGGCTACTCCTGTTTCGGTGGGAATCAGTGGACACCAGATGGCGTGGAGAGCACGCGGTCCTCCCTCCTAAGTAAGGGCCGCAACTTCTCGGCAATCCGGCCAACTGAATACCGCAATGCGGCGCCCATGCTCTGGGAGAGCAAATCCAAAAGTGGCTACAATCTCTCTCCTTGCCGTCGACCAAATGAGCGATGTAACTTGTGCTGACACAGCAATGGTAGCTAATGCAGTGCCACTAGTGGTGTGAAAAAAGTGAATACACTTGTCTGTAGAACCTCCTCCTGTAGCGATGACACTAGGCCGCCAAGGGCAGAATGCGATTGCCTTGACTGCTGCTGAATGAACCCACGTATGCTTTGGAAGTCGGGTTTGGTGCTCCGCCGTCTGTAGCGGCTCGGCAATCGGTGGAATCAGGGTATCGATTGGCTCATCTTCGATATAGGTATGATGGCTATTCAGCAGATACGACAACCTCGAAATTGCAGTGGGGGTAACTGAGACTTTGTCCATTCGGCTGGCAAGAAAATGGTCGGCTTCAAAAAGACTGCAAACATTGTCGTTTCCACCAGAGGCGAACATTGAGCCATCTGGAGACCAGGCAAGACCGCAGACCTGTTGTGAGTGAATAAAAACTCGGGCCAAGAGAGTCACTGAACCATGAAAGCCCATCCCTCTTTCTATCGCTCCTGATGGCCATTCCACTGCGTAGTACGAAACACAACCTCGCTCATCGCCGACCAAGAGATCTTCATTTGGGACAAGAGCTCTCCGAAGGAGAGGGTTTAGCGATGGCCTCCAAGTCACCTTTGGTCGCCAACTCAAGCACGAAACGCGGCCCTCAAACCTTTGAGAAAACCTGGGCTGGGTCTCTTTTTGACGAAAGTCGTCGATGCCTAGCAACCCCAACTCTCCATCCGAAGTGCTATAAGCTAGAATGCTTTTACGTCCCTCCGTCGAGGAAAAGTTTAGGGCCGATATCCATGGCTCGAACTCGTCATTTTTACCGCTGTCTTTTAGCAGAATAATATCAGCGTTTTCAGACCAGCCGTATATTTTCCCACCAAGGCCCATAGCCAAAATCTGGCTTGTGTCACACCATGACAAGAGAGAGCAATAGAAGTCGTTCCGAAGGTTTGGGGCGTCAAGAACTCTAAAAAAGGGGGCGTTTAATATTGGGTTAATGAGCTGGATGGGCTAAGCAGAGATACAGAGTGCTGAAAAAAGAAGTAAAAAAGGATTACGAAAACAAGGAACAGGCATATACATACCTAAATGGAGCTGTGGGAATTGTGCGAGAGTTGTTTCTTTTTTCTGGTCCTAGAAAAGCTGATTAGTTAATGGCCGTCAAAATGAAGGAATGGCCTCTTGTACTTCTTCTTGTGTGGTTATGGCCAATAGCTAGGATGGAAGCCTTCGTGGGGGTATAAGCATTATTTTGGAGGCAATGCCGATACGACTTACTTGTTTTGTTATTCACCCACCGTGATCCATTCCACTTTGTACTAGAAGAGATATTTCTGGCAATGCTTCGTGGGTCGAAACGGCGGACCTCTTCTGGCTCTGTGATGTCAGGGTTGCCGATGGGAAATATCCTCTCAGTTCGATCCAGACCTAGAGCAGCAGCGATGCGACTTGCATACATATCACTTTCTTCTATAGCACTAGGATCTGGTCCGGGCCAAGAGGTGACATACATGCGAGTAGCTGAGGTGCCAGACTGAATGAGATGCCCCCGGCCATCGTTAATAGGAGGAATAGCGCCCCCGATGTTCCATATACTTCCACTACCCATTCTTTGAGAACGCTGGTGGAGCTGCCGCTCATGATTACGAGCTAGAATTGGAAAGGAAATTAGATACATAGGTCTTGATTGCATTCCTTATGCCGTAGAAAGGCTTACCGAGAGCTTGACTGCGCTGAGAAAGAGCAAAATTGCGCTGCTGTGGCGTAGAAATAAAAGGATCAACGGAAGCAACGTTGCTACGGGCGAGAGATTCATAGAGGGTCAGTTCTAGACTAGACTTGGTCGTCTGAAAGCGATCTGCCAGACTAGAATCAAGCTTGCGATGAGTTATAAAGCGGTCTAGATTCTGGCGGGACGCAACTCTCCTATTCCTTTTGACAATGGTGGGGGAAAAAAAGACAACAGGAATGCTGGAGCTAGGGAGCCTAGCCTTGGATATCTCAGTTAATCGCTCCCCATGGACTTCATGGGCTTGATTGCTGATGGAAGCTAGAGGGGTGGCTGTAGCTGCTGTTATTGATGTAGGGGGGGGACTGGTATGGCTTGAAGTTTGCGAGTCGGTCCAACTTCGAGTGCTGCGCGTTCTAGAAGAAAGGTTTCTACTGCAAGGCAGGGGGGGCAGGATCGGAGAAGGGGCATTTTCTTTCCAGCCAAAATTGTCATCGGAACTGTAGCTTCGGGTGACATGAGTGTCCGCTCTACGGCGTTTTCGTGCGCCCGAAGGCATACTGGACTGAATGACTGAAAGGGCCCAAGAAACAACACAATGGTTGGTTAGTAGGATCGCAAAGATTTGGCCAAAAAGACAAATAAAAAGCAATGTGTGAACGGACTAGCTCGTCAATCTTGGTGACTATCGATTCTTTAGACCTGCGTGCAAAAGAACCACCATAACAAGGAGAACCAATACAAAAAAAGAATGATGACCAAAAAAGAATAAAGGTTTCACGGCAAGCCTCGAGAGTCACAAAGCCAGCAGAACAGCAAACTGTCTGCAAAGGGAAAAAAGATAATGTTTGGCCGATTCAACCGGATGCCATCAACCAGCAACTGGAATGGTGATGATGATGATAATGTTTGAATTATGGCAAACGTGAGAATGCAAAAAATTCAAGCGCGAAACTGGGACAAGAAAGAAGAAGAAGAGAGAGAGAGAAGAGCCGTAAATTGTCACTGGAGCTGAAGCAGTTGTAAGCAGAAAGGCTTTCGGGGAGGGGGGGGCGGGGGGCGGAAGGGAAGGAGCGGAGGCGGCGAGTCGGAGGCGGCCTAGAAGACGGTGAGATCGGATGAAGTTTGGCGATGAAGTCTGGGAGAGGAGGGGAAAGAAGAGAGAGGAGAGGAAAAGGGAGGAAGAAGAAGAATCAAAAGAAAGGAAAAGAGGGCGAAGGGTCGTCTTGTATCCCAGCAAGCGGGGTCTCTTGTAAATGGAAGGAAGTGCAAATTCTGTCTTCTCCATGACTTACGAGACGCGATTTAGGCAATAGCCGTCCAAGAATTGGTCGCGCCTGGTACATCTTTTTACTTCATCTCTGTGACTTGACACTGTAATTTTGCGGTTGTATGAGCCGATAACTATCTACTCTAATGAATTTGAAGCGAGGCGCGACACCCTCTGCCCAAGCAAAATGTTGGACTTCTAGGTTTGGTGTAAGTGTAGTGATGTCGTCGGCATTATGCGCATAACCGACCCGACCCGGATGTATCCACTTCTCGTCTTATCGTTGTACCGGGGCTTATGTACTACAGAAGCTCCCTGTTAATGTCGTCAGAGCTCAGCTCCAGTGTCGCAGCCTTACACTACATTATTGTTCATCACTAAATACCCACGCCCTGCTATCTTCACTTCTCCAGTGCCAGTAACACATGCACTCCTGTCCAAATTAGGAGAAACCCGTTCTTGCGCATCACAGCGTTTCTTTTCAAGCCCACACGCGTATCGTATCCCCTGCCGATTGACCTGTTTCTCCTGTCCTTCCCTTGCTTATGCTTCCTCACCGCCTTTGAATACTGCCAATAGGCTGCTAAAAGCAAGCATCCAGGCTTAGTTGCCTACAATACCTCACTCTAACCTCCCCAACCCAGAAATACATACAATCTTTGCTCACTTTTGGCCTGTTGCATTCCCTTGGCAAACACTGCTTTTCAAGCATATGCTTCGGTCTCTTCCATAGTTTTACCAGTTTTCTGGGCTGGCAGTCGTGATGCTTTCCGCATTCACTGCTCGGCCCATTATTGAGCTGAGGCAGAAAGACAAGTCCAAAATTGAGAGCGTCCTAGCTTTTGGTACTGACCCTTCATCCTGGGTTTGAACGTATTCCATGCCGCTAACCTCATTGCTATATGAACAGGTGACCGTGTCCTCGTCGGCTTAAACACTGGCGTTCTCCGGATCTACCGTGTAAACGAGCGACCGTCGGAACCAAAGCCACAGCCTCTTGCTCAAAAGGACGACGCTATCAATAGTGGCGCCAATGCAGTCTCTGGAGTACCCGAGCCATCATTGCCAAAATACAAGGCAACAGACCTGCTGCGAGAAGTCGAAAAATTCTCAGCGAAACCCATTGAGAAACTAGCCATCATCAAGGAGGCTAACATTCTTGTTTCCCTATCCAACTACCAAGTTTCCCTCCACGACCTCCAAACCTACACACTCGTTCAGTCGCTCCAGGGGACAAAAAACGCGACTTGCTTTGCTACAACCTCTAACATTGTCAAAGATGCTGACACGGGAATCCCGGAGATTATAAGCCGTCTAGCAGTAGGTGTCAAGCGCAAGCTTTTGCTTTGGACATGGCACGAAAGCGAACTCAACTCCAACGTCAATGAAATCATATTGCCTGAGAGTATCCGGACCATAACTTGGGCGAATGCAGCTACGCTTGTAGTAGGCATGAATTCAAGCTACTCTATTGTCGACGTCGTCTCACAAAGTATTGAAGAGGTCTCTAATCCTGGCACTGCAGCCGGATCTAACGGTGGCCCCGGCCGGTTTGGTGCCATGGGGACAGCTAGCATAAGTTACATGGGGCTTGGAAGTTACATGCCCAAGCCTTTGTCAGCTAAACTGGGCGAGGGAGAGCTTTTTTTAACCAAAGATGTTCATACTTTGTTCATCAATGATAAAGGCCAGCCCCTGCGCAAACGCCAAATCACTTGGCAGGCGGCACCAGAGTCCGTTGGATATTCTTACCCGTATCTCCTCGCCCTACAGTCGCCAGCAAAGGGCTCCCTCGAAATCCGGAACCCGGATACGCTGTCTCTGCTCCAAACAATGTCTCTTCCGGGTGCTGCCCAACTCCATTTCCCTCCTCCAACAGTTAGTCTAGCCCATGCTGGCAAGGGCTTTCACATATCCAGCGAAAGATGCGTGTGGACCATGGATGCTACAGACTATGATTCCCAGATCGCGGAACTGATTGCGTCCAAGGAATATGATGAAGCTGTTAGCATTCTAAACATGCTAGAAGATGCACTTTTGCAGGACAAGGATGGGAGCTTAAGGGAAGCCAAAATGCGCAAGGCCGAGGTTCTTTTTAGGGAAAAGAAGTATCGAGACGCTCTAGACCTATTCAACGAGGACGATGTTCATGCTCCTCCAGAAAGGGTTTTAAAGCTATTCCCCCCCTCTATTGTTGGGAGGTATTCTGGGTGGCCAGATCTCCAGGAGGATGAGTCTGAACAGGAGGATAGCCAGGCCGAGGAAGCCGAAAAGCACCCGGCTGAGAGCTCCAATGGTGCCAATGGAACAAATCAAACTCTAACCGCCGGTTCTATCTCATCAACAGCCCCTGCACTTACTAGTGACTCGCGACCTTCTACGCCACAGAACAACAGTGCTGGTGGATTTGTTCGCATGATTATGGGACAGAACAAATCGTCCGACACGGCTTCGATTGCTCCATCGCTGGCCGCTAGCGAGGGCAGTGACAATGGCAACGGCAACACAAAGCCTAATAATAATAATAAGCCGGTCAAGGTGCAGCAACGAGGGGATTATCAACTGGACACAAAGGATCTTACGAATGCTGTGCTAGAGCTAAACAGTTATCTAGCCGGCACTAGAGCCCGTCTTCAACGTGTCATTGATCCGGCTACAGGAAAACTAAAGCCCCGTGAAAAGGGAACCGCCGCAGAGCAGACTATGAAAAGGCTCTTGACGTCCATCCAAGGCGAATCAGACTTGGAGCTGGAGAAGCAGCTATGCGAAACATTTGCACTGGTTGATACCACGCTTTTCCGGGCCTACATGTTTTCTCGCCCAAGCCTTGCTGGGTCTCTCTTCCGCATTCCTAACTTCTGCGATCCAGATGTTGTCAACGAGAAGCTGCTCGAACATAGCCGGTACAACGAACTTGTTGATTTCTTTTATGGGAAAAAGCTACATGCCCAAGCGCTTGCACTCCTCGAAAAGTTTGGTAGGAGCGAGGAGCCTAATCCAGCAGCCCCATCGCTCCATGGCCCCTCTCGTACAATTCGATACATCTCTGGCCTGTCACCAGCTCATATTGACCTTATTTTGGAGTACTCGGAATGGGTGCTCAAGGCTGCACCCAAAGAAGGCATGGAAATTTTTGTTGGCGACACGGAGAATGCCGAAACGCTCCCACGACATCGAGTGGTGCAATTCCTGAGTGGAATCGAGCGGATTCTTGAAATTCAATATTTAGAACACATCATCGCAGAGCTCAATGATCTGACGCCCGACTTCCACAATCGCCTCAGCGAGCTTTTCATTGAGCATCTCAAAGAAACACCGCATGATAGCGAGTGGGACGCTGTAATGGAGCGGTTCGTCAAATTCCTCAAGGATAGTAGACAGTACAGCCTTAGTAGAGCTTTCTCCATGATCCCTCGTGATGGTAAGTCTGTTCCATTTTTGTCACATGCTTTCTTTCTGGCTAACCATTCGGTACAGAGCCGGCCTTCTACGAGGCCCAAGCCTCCGTGCTTAGCCTTATGGGTAATCACAAGCAAGCCTTGGAAATCTACGCCTTCAAGATGGAAGATTATTCTAAAGCAGAGGAGTATGTGTATCACCGCCCCTCTTTTGATTTGGCGTTTTGTCCAGCTCTTGGCTATATCTCTAACAACATTTATAGATACTGCAATCAAGTACACATGGCTCAAAACTCATCGCCGCCTGTATCACGGCCCACGTCTTCAGATGGCGCAAGCGAAGAGTCTAAGCCGTCTATCTACCACACGCTTCTCTCGCTCTATGTCAATCCGCCCAAGCCCTACCAACGCAAGCTGCCTCCGGCCTTGGATCTTCTTTCTCGCCACGGAGCTCGTTTACCCGCTGAATCCACACTATCTCTCATCCCTGATAGCCTTGCTGTCTGCGACCTGGAAGCGTACTTCCGCGGCCGCATACGTGCATCCATCAGCCAGGTTAGTGAGTCTCGCATCGTGTCCGGGCTGCGTGCCGCCGAATATATCGGTAGCCAGAGCCGCTTGCTCCTTGGCGACGATCTGCCTAGCGGTGCCGGCGTTGCAGGCCGCAATAGGCGCATTGTGGTAACGGATGAGAAGTTGTGTGGGGTATGCCACAAGAGACTAGGCGGAAGTGTGGTCTCAGTGCTTCCTGACAGCTCAGTGGTGCACTACGGGTGCTTGGGCCGATCCCATAGCAATACAGGTGGTGGTCTAGTTGGAGTTTCTAGGCCGGACAATGCCCGGGCGTCTGAATGGGGTCGACGATCTATTGTCTGAAAGACCAGGAAACAGACAGAGGATGGTGCTGGCGGGGAGTGACAGTGTGTGTGAATACCTGCATCATCTTGCTGGGTCTGGTTTTGTGCGGGTTATTTCTTGTTGTTCTGTTGTGTAGTTTTTGTATTTTTGGTATGGCGTTTCTGGGATAGGTCGTATGGTATATATAATGCTGAAGTGTGTTTGAAACTCTGCTCTGTGTCTGTCGGGGATATTTTCAAGCCACTCCCGAGGATAAACTTGGCCCGACTCAGTCTTCTTCCTGGATTTCCTCGCCATAGTGTTCTTCTTCCTTGCAGTCGTCTACAGCGGCGCCAGCTGGCTTCGGCCCTGCGTTGTCTTCCTCCATTCTCGCCGTCAGTTCCCGGTTAACGTCATCCTGTAGCGCCGAGACAGCGCTCCGCAGTGAAGACAAGTAAGCAGACTTGTCTGCGGGTAAGCCGGATGCTGGCGCAGACAGAGACTTGGTGATACTGAAAGCCTCGTTGGCGGGGGAAGAGTAGGTGGCGCTCATTTCGCGCATTTTGGGCAGATATTGCAGTCAAGAGACCAGCTAGCTGTTAGCAATGACGAGAGGGGGGGCAATGGAGAAGGTGTGTAAATTGTTTAGCTTCGATAACGCAAGGCTCGGGCGGAGAAGTTCTCATGGGTGCTGCTAACCCTCTACGGCCCAGCTCCAACCCTAACGAGAAAGGCTAGCCAGCAACAAGATGAAAGCTGTTACGTTCAGCCTTGCAGCCAATCTGGAGTCTCTCACAACCCAGTTGATAATTGATATCTCCGGTAGGAGATGGATCCTAATGCACAGTAATGTGGCCTTGAATAATCTCTCAAGCTTACATATCCACTATCTCAAGCGCAGCAGGCAGTACTCCATGCCCACCCCCCCCTCCGGCCGCTTCCATAGGTGCAAATACGGCTGGCCTCTTCATCACTTTGGCAATATTGTTACAAGGCTATGACGACATCGGTTCTTAGCCAAACCCTCACCTAAACTGTCAGTATTGTGTTGCTGTGAAATACTCGGCCTTGGCCCTTGATTCGTCCAGCCAAATCTCGACCCAGAGACATCGGCACAGAGCAGGTTTCATCTTCCTGCTGCCGCTTGCCTGGGCTTCTTACTATTACAGTGTTGTTGTTTAGGTCACATTTCGCGCATCGCGTACATCGCATACCTGCAGTCAAATTACGCTTGAACTCGCCCCCTTCGATTAAGCTGATTATCCCTTGTTTCGCTCTACCCTCTCCTTCATTGGCTAACTGCTGCGGCCTGCCCTTCCTCAAGTAAATCATACAAAAGGCAAAAGAAACAAAAGTACAGGGCAGCAGCAGCCACTTCCCTGGAATTACTGTAGCCAGCCAGCAATGCAGCCACGCCGGACATCAGCCGCCTCTCAGGCTCCTGTTGCTACTGACAGTGGGAGTAGTGGTGGTGCTACTACAGGTACTGGCACTGGCGCTGGCGCTGGCGCTGGCGCTGGCAGCGGAACTGGCCCTCTTGGTACTGGCCCTCGCACTGGCATGACCACAAGCACAGGTGCAGAGGATCTTGCTGCAGCAACAAGCCGCGCACCCGCTTTCTCCAATAATTCTCGCCCTTTCCCAGCACCCCAAGCCCAAAGCCAAGCTCACGCCCACACCCAAGCTTACGCTCAAAACGACCGTGAAGAGCTTACTATCGTCACTACACGGGCTGCTTCTCTCGACCTCCCGTATCCACACTCGCAAACACTCTACCACCAACAACCATCGCAACCC
This sequence comes from Ceratocystis smalleyi, assembly GCA_003449175.1. Classification (NCBI taxonomy): domain Eukaryota; kingdom Fungi; phylum Ascomycota; class Sordariomycetes; order Microascales; family Ceratocystidaceae; genus Ceratocystis; species Ceratocystis smalleyi. The sequence continues at coordinate 9,274 of NETT01000068.1, read as the reverse complement.
TCTGCGACGGCGAACCACCCTTCTACTCCTATCTCAGCCCATTCTACCCTCAATTTCTCACGACCATCTCCTCTGGGCCGCACGCCGCATGATTCGCTGCTGTTGGGCTCTGCTGCTTCCGGCCTTGGGTCTGGCGGTCCGCCTAGCACCCACTCAGGCTCCAGCTCTTCAACTCTGAATTTTCCCGCAATCAACGGCCCCGCCCCGTCAAACATGCCCCCTGGGGGCCAGTTCTCCCAGTCAAACTCTGGCGCGGGCCACAACCCCAGCAACCATAGCTACAATGGGAATAACCTCTCGGCAAGCCAAATCGCCGCACAGGCAGCCGTACTACATCATCGGCCTTCAGGCCCCACCTCGGGCGGCGTCCATTCGCGCCAGCGCAGCCAGACAGTGCCAGCACCCGGCGAGGATCTTACATATTTGCGTGGTCGGACAGGACCGTTGTCACCACCGACCGTCAATCTAACCGAATCGAGCGCGCCACGCGAGACTCCTCTTGGATACAATAATGGGCTTCTTGGATCGTCAGCGGCGGCAGCGGCAGCCAACGCGGCATTTCCACGGCTCAATACCAATCTGGCACCGTCTGTAATCCACCCCGGGTCGCCCATGATTACTACAACATCACCACACTTGCAGGTGCACCACCCATCCCAACAATTTCCCCTTCAACCAGCGGTGCCAGAGAAGAAGGAAAAGTCTCGCAAGCTATTCTCACGGCCCAGCAAAGTCAGCACCAAAGACACCAAGGAACGAACGCTGCCCAGTCCTGCCAAACTAGGCAGTGCTTTCAGCAGTGCACTACAACGTGGGAATTACAGCACCACAAGCCTGGCACCAGAGGTTTCGGGTGCGACTACGCCTGGAGGAGGATTGGCTAGCTCTTCCGCGGCCTCCCTTTACTCGCTGGCTAACTCATCATCAGCTACCATTCGGCCCGTAGACATGCCGGGCAGCGAGAAGGAAAAGGAAAAGAAGCATCATTTTCTGTCACGTCAAAAGAACAAAATCAAGGACGAATACCACCTCGCATCCTCGGCAAGTAGTGCCAAAAGCTCGACTACGAATCTTTACAGCTTCCATCAAACAACGCCAGCCCCAACCAGCTCAACATTCAAGGGGCATCACGTCATCCGCAAAGACAAAAAGACCAAGGACGACAAGCTTGATGCCAAACATGTTGATCCTGATACAGTGGCAGCTGATTTACCGCCGTCTGTGCTTGCCAACATCCACATGGACATGCAGGAGGCAAAGCTGAGCTCGCTAAGCCAACTAGGACCCGAGGACGCCTGGCCCTATATCCGCAGCAAAATAATTGTAGTATTTGAGGGCGAGGAGGTCCGTGTACCCATCGAAGACTTGAATCGTATCGTTCTATTCCATCTACAACTGTGTATTTCGCGCAGAGCACCAACACAGCTACTAGAAGATCTCAAGGAGCTTTTACGGGCTGGCTTCATGGCCTTGGACCGAGCTATGCGCAAGACACCCGAAGATCGCACAATCCCCGAGTTGGTGGAGTTTTGGATGTTCACGTTTACCGTGGTCTTGCCGTATCTCCAAGCTGTTTTTCTGCCCCTTGACCTTGAGTTCTCCGGTGCCGGTACCCTGCTTTCAACAGACCAGGCACGTGAGTTTTGGGGTGCTGTGGCAGCTATAGCCGAGGGATCGACAACGCCAGCGCTAGGGCTAAACATTCGTGGACTGGTTCTCACGGCCTATCGTGACATTGTTGTCTTGCCACGATACGACATCCTCAAAACCATATTCTCCCGTCTATCGCTGGAGTTTCTGCCAGCCTCACTAGCAAGCATGGCGTTAGCATCACCGCCCCCTGAAAGTGCCATACTATCAACCAGCCCACCAGAATCCTCTACCTCGCTTGGACGACCAAGTACGTCGGCCAGTGCGGCCATCTTTGACCCTTCGTTCGCCAGCTTCAACAGCACAAGCACGACACTCTTCAGCGAGATGGGTGGCAGTCTCAGCAGCGGCAACAATAACAGCAACATTACCGGTGGCTCGCACTCGGTTGGTACACGCAGCCGAGCCATCTCCAACGTCAGCTATAGCAGCAACATCTCCGACGGCGGCATCTTGCGCTCCTACACGCCAAGCACGCTGCACCTCAACATCAACTCCTCGCTTAGCGCGGGAACAGGGCAGCTTGCCAGCTCCGCGCCGGGGCCGGGATCAGCGCTTGGCAGCGGCATGTCCACCAGTAGCGGAGGTGGGCTGGTGAGTCTAGGTAGTGTGCGCGAGCAGAATGTAGAAGATTCCAAGCAGGTCACCGAGCTGGTGGGCCGCATGCTGCAGTGCATGAGTGTGTTGAGCAGTGTTGGTGTGGGCGGCACAGCAGCGCGTGATGAGGGCAGCGAAAAGATGATGGAGTTGTCAAGACTGCTCAAGCTGAATTGGCTAGGGAGAGGCCGGACAGGCCGGAACCGCAGGGGTCTTGTGGGAGCGCGGGTGAGGAGAGATACGGAGACATCGGCAGCGTGATTAGCAGGAGGGAGTTATTTTTGTTTGTTATTTTTCTTTCTCTTTATCGCGGATTCCATTAGACGAGCGGCCATATTGCTTTTTTTTTCTTTTTTTTTCTTTTTTCTTTCTTTTTTCTGAATTATCTGTCTTTTCCAGCTATGCAACTGTTCGCCAGTCTCGAACAGGATCCGCCCGCCATTCAGGTTCTGTTGCGTGGAGCCCAAGTTACACGCAACATGCCAAGTGTCGTGAACTGTGTTTTATTAATTATATTGTTTTCTAAAAGACTAGGTTTTCTTCCGCTACCGGATAAGCCCACAGGGTATTTATATTGTGGGCTTACCCGGTATTCTACCGAATAGGGGGCAGATTCTCCACAACTCCAAGCAGGTGGTAAAGCACGTGATTTGGGTGCTGGGTAGCAGTTTCACGAGAAGGATTCTGTTGTAAGGTTTTTCTATTATATTCACATTGGTTAGGAGTTAGGCTCCCTCTCCGCTCACAACTTCATGCGCCACGTATCTATATCGAGTGTTTACCCGATGTTGTTCCGAGATGAGTCAGAATCTCCACAACAGATTCATTTCAAAGTTTTCACATCAGAGTTTTCACGGTGAGCTAGTCAGTCGCTTCGGTCAGCGTTATTATTTATATAATATTATTAACTACATTGGTACAGAAACCTAGACCATATTGTTAGCAAATGCTATGGCAAATCACAAGCATCTTGTAACGATAGTGCTGTTTGCGTTTCGATCAGACAGCCACATTTAGGAAGGAGAGAATAAACTTCATTTGTCCCAGATTAGGCTCTTTGGGAATCGAGTGGAAACTGCGAATGTTCGTGGAAACTTCATCATAGAAACGCGGGCGGGAGATGGGTGTGCTTGTGGGGGAGTCTTACTGTGTAGCTGCTCTGTTGGAGCAGGCCAGCCGGCAGCATGCAAGCGACTAGTTTGTTGATATCTACAAGGCACTAAGCGCAGAGTTAGCAATACGGTTCAAGAGCCGAACACGTGCAACAAGATCTTGCTCTCCGCAGAAGCCAACGCTGGTTTGGTGGTTCTAACTCAGACCAGATTACTGGCAAGTAACAAGCCCGACTGCGATGAAGGGCCCGACAAAGCTTCCTCATGGGCGTTTCAGTTGGGAAAAGAAGACGAAAATTCGAAGTCATCATTGAAAGACCAGCAAACGTTGCAGCAACAGTTTCTGCGATAAAGCAAGACTTGTTTTGGATGGTGTTAAGAGGCGGGCTTACCATATTGCCGACAGAGTAGCCGCCCTGGAAGAGCTACTCTGTTCAAGGTCCCTGATTTGGGACTGGAGAGACACACACAGCCGTTCTGTTCCAGGCAGAAAGGGGCGGGCAGAGAGACTTCAGAAAAGCCCATCTGCCAGCCCTTGGCTTGCAGTCATTGCAGAAAGTTTGATGATGAAAGAAGGAAAGAAAACTGTCCGTTCCTAGACCCGGCGCCAAGATTCTTCATATAGTCGTCCACAGTGCGCCCTGTCCGCCAATAGTGGATCGCACTGTCGACCTTGCACAGTATCCCAGTCACGTGCCCCTCGCAGAGAGTGGGGCACGTAGAAGAAAAAAAAACAGTGGGGATGAACTCTGCCATGAGCCTCCTGGCTACAATATCCACTTTTGTGGATAGGCTGATGGATAGTATCGGCTACTAGAGGCAGGAACAGTATCAGGCTTAGCTTTTTTCTTTTTTTTCCTGTAGCCTAGTGACCCCTTGCGCTGCTTGAATTGACTGTCCTTCGATTTCCTGGGCCGCATGGGGACGAAAATGGCTTGTTCAGCATTGCAATCTTTGTCAGCATTTGAGAACGGCACTGGTCCCCACAGGGCTTATGCAAGAAAGGAGGCGTGGTGGAGCCGAGTGGGTGGGGCGTGTAGACTTTGATTGGCCCTATTTCCCACATATGCGTTAATCCGATAGGTGGCAGCCTTCACCGCCTTCTCTGCTTGGCGACAGCAGGGGGATATGCCGCGTTTGCTCTGTGTTTGAGCCCGCTGTTTTCTTTTCTCCTTATGTAAGTAATATGTAAGGGTTACAAACAGCCGGGGGCGGGCGATTTGACGATCGCCTAGCCCATTTAGCCGTGGTGTTTTAGGTTTAATATTGTAGGGGAATACCTGCAGACAGACGGACTGCCAGCGTATACAAAGAGAATGAGAATAGGCATAGAGCCCGAGCACACGATGGACTGGCTGCCTGCCTGCCTCCATGCTACTTGAACTGCAACCGTCGTTGTGGCGTTTGGATTCTGGCCAGATCCAGGACCCTAACACATGGCTTCGACACGGTTGTTGTGCGGTAATATCTGCTTATTGGCTAGAGCAACCGACCGGGCACGTGGTTGCCGTCGCCGTGGACAAGTCGCGCTTGAACATGGAAGCGCGGTGTTTGCAGTTGGGTTGCTTTGCATTCGTTTGTATCAATGGGACAACGGGTGCTGTGGCGGCGGCTATAGTTGACCTGGCTGGCTTGGCTGGTTGGGCAGGGGAGGGCAAAGGCCCACAAGGCTAGCCAGCCTGAGCACTGTGGCACTTACTAAAGCACACCCACCCAGCCTGGGTGGAGCTGTAGCACTGGAGAAGTACTGTAGCCTCTCTCTCCCTTGCCGGTTCTTGTTTTTCTTTCTCTTGGTCGTGGCCTAATCTCACTTTCTTTCTTCTCCTCTTCAAACCTGCCATTCCCCGTTAAACACGCCTGTCCTCAGCCCAGCTCAGCCGAGCCAAAGCCTATAGCCAGAACTGAAGCGCAGTCTCTAGCTGCTGTGGTGATTTAATCGGCGAACGTGGAAACAAAAAGGCGTGAGGCCGTTGGATTTCATTGTGCCGCTCTATCTGGGGTTGCCGTGCTTCGTTTCCGCGACACTGTTATTGCTATTTCCCTTGTTCCCCTTGATATCTTGCTTCGTTTTCGCTGTCGCATGCACTGTCTATTTCAGGCGTGAGGTTTCGTTTTAGCACCTGAACAGTGCCCCGTCTCTTGCTGCACTCCCATTTTTACGCTGGAAACTGACTACGGAGCTCCCAAATCGCGTCCATTCACGAAACTGACCGTGCCAGGGCTGATTTCTCACCTGGACTCCTTGCTTTGCCAGTGCTTGTGTGCCTGGCTTCGCTCTTGATTTCATTTCATTTTCCTGTTTGACCAGATTAGAACTAAGCAGAACACAAGAGAATAGCAGGACTGCCCAGGAAAAAGCACTAGCAGCGCGCCAGCCAGTGAGGAAGCTGACTGCAAGCCTTTATTCTTTCCCCCTTATTACCCTATTTTGCTACCAGTTATTTTTCACACAACTGTCTTTTTCTCTTCGCTGCTGCGCATTTAGTGGACGCTGCCTCTATTTCAAATCCGCTTCTAGCACATCGGCTGCCCTAAACGGATCCTTATCAGCGCCCAC
>NETT01000067.1:45192-65897 GCA_003449175.1 Ceratocystis smalleyi | reverse complement strand
GGGGGAGGAAATGGATGGGACAACAACACGGTGAGGTCAATCACTAAAGCTGTAATAACTTACACCTTAAGGTCATCAGACTTGATGGGCTCTTGCTGAGACATTTTGTTGGTTGATGAGAATGAACGAATGGTAAAAGAAACAGAAGATCTCTGAGCACGAACTGCAGGAGAAAGAAGAGAATGAGAAATAGGCGAGGAGGAAAGACAGGTAGAAGTAATCCGACGGGGTAGGGCGTGGAGGGGTCTAATTTTCAGGAAGGAGGGGCTCATCTGCAGGGTGTGGAGAAAAGTCCGTTAGTAAGACCGATGAACCAATGGGCAACTAGTGGCATGTTTGAGTGGACCATGCCTGCGTCCCTATATGCATTGTTTAAACGGGGCTTTGAGCTTGCTGGGTTTTGGGGGGGGGGGGGTTGATAGCCTGGCTTTGGCTGGGGCGGAGGCTAGAAGCTGCATCTGAAACCGGTCAAGCTACCAAACAAACATTGGCAAACGTCGACCAAGACACGTGATTTGTGCGCAAAAAGGCTGCAAATGTGGCAAATTCCACGGCACTCTTTTGATGAAAAGACCACTGGAGGGATGAACAAGCGGAAGCGGACTAATGGACAGGGCGCGGCGCAGAAATCAGGGGGTAGGGGGAAGCGGGGTAATTTTCTGCGAGCAGTTCAGGGCGACAGGGTGGTGCGGGGCCGAAGCAATGCCTGGGAAGGTCTTTTTCTCTGTTCTTGAAGCTCTGGATAGCTCCAAGGGCCTGGGCTTCGCTGAGAAAGCGATCCCAGCCAGCCTAGTCTTAGTGTCAAGTTTCCGCTGGTGCGTGGCAGCTTGCAGCGTGTCCAAGTACCGAGTACTCTGGTTATACCCCAAAGCAAGGCCTTGAAACACCATCTGGAGCGGCTCAGAGGTACTGGATACAGATAGGCCGGCAAGTTAGCTGCAGAGCAATGTTGCCCATGTAGCGATTCTTGCGCTCTTTTCGTGGCAGCAATGCAGCACCATGTTCATATTGGCCTTTTGGCAGACGTGAAAGCATGTAGAAGCCACCGAGCACAAAACAGAAGGGCAAGGCGAGATGAAAATGATCTCCATCAACTAAAGACCTAGTTCTAGCTTGGCCCCAGCTTGATTGCTGCTTCTCCTCCCACTGATTGTATTACAAGCAGTCAATTTCAAACAGGGCCAGGCGAATTCCCAAGACAAAACAGATGAATGGCATACTGGCATACGGCGAGACCAAGGAGTAGACTGTGTTCTCTCCTCTCGATGCGGCCAGCCATAGCCACGCGCAGCACAGCGCGGCACAGCGCGGCCTGTTTGCTCGCCGCTCCCCCCGCCAAGCCGAAGGGGCAACCATTGTGATATGGGAGATTTTGGCGGTCACTCACCTTGACAATTAGAGAAAGTGGCGTATGCACACACGGAATAGTAGACGAGAGAGTAAAGCAGGTACTGTGTCAACTCGAGACTGGCGTTGAAGGTTCAAGCAAATCATACGAGGCTACACATTTGAGATCTTGATTTTTCACCAATATTTTCAGTGGGCGGGTCGTTCTGCTTTGCGGCCCAAATTATCAGGCATTCAACTTCCCTATGCCTTGTCCCACCCGCTTTAATGCACTGTGCAGTGTGCACTGTGCACTATGCACTATATCAGGCCGTCCGCCGGCAGACACAGTAAATAAAACTGCTCACTCTATCAGAACTCGGCAACGAAGCAAGGGGGAGTTGAGTTATATTGGCCTGGCCGCATTGTACAAATTGCATGCTAGTATTACGTGCGGGCGGCCATGACTTTATCTCAGCCAGGCCAAAACTTTGTTCATACTGGTGAGCTGTTAGTAGTGCTCATAAGCTCATAAGCTTGCCAGCCCGTAAGCTCATAATACGCCCACCCACCCCACTTATTTAGGGAATAATGCGCCACACAACTACCATGATGCTTCATGAACACCACCCACCAACTGCCCGCTGGCCCGCCAACTTGCGTGTCGACGCTAGGGCAATTTTCTAGAGTCGCATTGCTCTGCCGCTTTAGTGTTTCTGTTGCAGACGCAAGTTCACCATGGTGCCTGTCCAGTCCCAATGGAGCTCCATCTATAGGTCCTCTACCAGTCTTTGACGAATTTCTGAACTCGCCATGTTGCATTCAGCTGCACAGCTGGGCCGTCTAGAACGCCTCTGTCGAAGTGTCTGGCAGCCTTGATGAGCCGCCCCTGGCTTTATGGGGCCTGGATTGGAGAAGAGAACAAACCACCACCAGGCCCATGAGCCGGTGGTGGTGTACGGTTGCTATCGCGGCTCTCAAGTCATGGTACGACAGGTAGAGGGTCGAAAAGGAGATGTTGGTTTTTTCTTGGACACTCAGACAATCGTGCTTCTCTGAAACGCCTTCCGCCGCACCGCTTCAATGATAGAAGGTCTGTCTGCGATATATTAAACAGCCCATCACTCGCCAAGATGTCAAAAGCTTTTAAGCTTTTACATGATGACTTTGGAGATCTGGGCTCGTCAAGATAAGATACGGAGCTCTAACTAGGGTTGGGGTCCGTCTGGCGCGTCACATGGCTGGCAGCTGCCAGGCTCTAAAAGTATATAGAGCGTCCCGTCCCAAGCTTCGGACAGCTATATCAACTACAGTGCTCGGCCTTCGTGGGACGTACAGTACACGATACGAATCTAGATCCTGCTATTCACAACTCCGAAGCAGTCTCGGGCGGCTTCATCTAGTTTTCATGTTCTTCCAGCATTGAGCCTGGCCAAGGCCTGGCTTCGACTACAGCAATATGAAGTGGGTCTGAAACTCGGCAGCCTTACTATAATGGAATAGTGCTTACTTAGGGTTGGAGGGTTAGTCGCCAGGACATTTTGGCTTCTACTGTGGTCGGCTCTCTTTATCTAAAGACCGCATCCAATCTTGGGCAAGCAGTTGTTCGAATCAAGCCTTGAACTCGTAGAATATCGTTCCTTCAAATCCCTACCTTGTTCTGTTTTATCTTGCAACGCACATTTGGCGCATCTTTTACAGCCCTCCGGCAAGAACCAGGCCGTCTTTGTTGAGCAAGAGATAAGGCCAGCAATACTGCCCAATTCCACACCCACGCATTATCGTACCGCACCGAGGAACATCCACCAACGACGCACTAGAAGAAACAGTATATCGCTACAATGGACTTCAATACTCTCAAAGACTCGGTCGCCAACTTGACATTGTATGATATCAAGGCTGGCGTCCGTAAGGTTCAAAATGGTGAGCTTTGCTTGGTGATATCAGAGGGTGGCTCATTGGCAGGCAGACAAACAAGGTGGGTGTCTGGGTTGAAGTGGAATGCGCTACTGACTGGAAGCCAATCGTGCGATTAATAGCGGTGATGAACTTCACGGAGATGGAATCCAAGGTGAGCACTCTGCTTTGACACAAGCCAACTTGACAATTGCCGTATGTGTGGCTGGACGGCATTGCTAACAAACTGAGCTGTAGGTTCGCGAGGCGACAAATAACGAGCCTTGGGGTGCGTCTTCAACTCTAATGCAAGAGATTGCCAATGGCACATTCAACTAGTACGCCCACTTCGCCCGTTCCCCCCCCCTTATTATCGGCTACAGCATGGATCGCAGGGTCGCGTTCTGCCGACAGGCCTTCTTGTCTCGGCCTCCCCTGCTCCTCCTCCTGCCGTACGCGACCCTACAAGCAAAGCAAGCCACTGACCCCTATGTGTAGCCAAACGCTCAACGAAATTATGCCTATGATCTACAGACGATTCACCGAAAAGACGGCGGAGGAGTGGCGCCAAATCTACAAGGCTCTTCAGCTTCTCGAATTTCTCATAAAGCACGGCTCGGAGCGCGTCATCGATGATGCCCGCAACCACCTTACGCTGCTGAAAATGCTTCGCCAGTTCCATTACATTGATCAAAATGGAAAGGACCAGGGAATCAACGTGCGCAACCGTGCCAAGGAACTCACTGAACTCCTGGGTGATGTTGAGCGTATTCGTGCAGAGCGCAAAAAGGCGCGCGTCTCGAAGAACAAATACATTGGAGTGGAGGGTGGCGCTGGCTTTAGCAGCGACTTTTCCAGCGGAGGGGGCGGCAGATATGGAGGCTTTGGCAGCGAGTCCGCCCACGCCGGCGGCAGCTCTGACACCTATGGCGGATACTCGGGCGGTGTATACGGTGATGGCGGCGGCTTTGGTGGCCAGACCAACGACTACACTAGCTCACGACGTGACAAGTTTGAAGAGTATGATGAGTTTGATGCTAACGGGAGCTCCTCTGCATCAGCATCGAGAGGCACTTCGTCGCGCGCAAAGAAAGAACGGTCGTCAGCCAAGCATCGCGAGACGGCACCTAAGCCAGAAAAGACACAAAAGGCACCCGAGGTGGATTTGTTTTCGTTTGATGACCCTATTGCCACTCCCGCTGCGGCTCCTGCTCCCGCCACTGCTGCGGCCCCTGCTGCTGCTGCTGCTGACGACGACGATGAGTTTGACGACTTTCAGTCAGCCACTCCGGCAGCCCAAGCTCCCTCGGGATCAGGCTCCGGTGCGGTAGCCCCTATTGCCGCGCCTAAGCCAGTATCAGCCCCGCACCAAGCTAATCTCAGCAACATGATGGCTATGGCGTCGATTTCCCCGGCTCCTTCCTCGGCGGGCACTCCTGCAGCCAACTATTCGTCGTTTGGGTTGCCGCCTTCATCTGCAACGGCAGCCGCGCCAAATGTTGCTGCTGCCACTGCTGCCCCCATGGCTGGATCCAGTGGCCCCAACTACTTTTCCTCGGTGCAATCCGTTCCTAGCGCTGCACGCACGTCCACGGCACCCTCAGGCATGGGCATGGGAAGCGTGATGCCCGCGATGAACACGGGTGGCACCAAGCCTGCCACGACGGCAGCCTCGAGCGGCGGTGGTGACGCTTTCGGAGCGCTGTGGTCGCAAGCCAGCTCGAGCTTGGCCAAGAAGCCTGCCCAGACACAGGCTGGGCCTTCGATGGGCCAGCTGGCCAAGGAAAAGAGCAGCGCGGGGATCTGGGGCGCGACTGGCAGCGCTGGCGGACCATCGACGTTGGCGCCAGCAGTGGTGAAGCCTCAGGGTGGAAGCGCGAGCAACGACTTGGCTGATCTCCTGGGCTAAGCTGGTCAGATCATGAGAATGGGGGGGNGGGGGGGGGGGGGCCCTATCTGCTGTCCTGTCATGGTGACATGCATGGAGGTGCTGGTATAAGACTAGGTTTCTTTTTCTTTCTTTTTTTCTTGCTAGTTGCTCAGTTTATGCTGTGCTTGCGCGAGTTTGAACAGAGAAACGGAGGCTTCTTTTGTTGTTGTTGTTAACTACTGCTAGTGATGTGATTGCGTGAAAGAGCATGTGATCATACTAGCTATGACATGCAAGTTGGTTGCGTGAATATACACGAGCTACCCAAACATACGTACGTAGACGGGAGTGGATATGGAAGATGCTTATTGGCGGAGGGCGCCGTGTCTGTTCTGATAGACGCCTCGGGAATCGGCAGCGAGAACAACCGAGATAGATGCAAAAGCAAGAAGCGACAGCAAAGTACTTCAATACGACGCGTTGAATGCTGAAACACACAGCCCGAACGAACGACTCTTCGCTGCGCTGAAAGTCCTGCCAGCCAGCCAAGACCAACGAGCACGCTATCCGCCTGTATCACTGCAAATCACACGCCGGCCAATCAAGCAGCACCCGAGCGAAGGAATACAGGGAGCTGGTCCGCTAGACATGGGTGTATTTATAGAATCTTCGACAGGGGCTCTGCAAGCCTCAACAGGCGTTGCATGCGCTGTCGCTGCAGGCGTCCGGTAAAAGGCTTGTGTAACTTGCGAGCCACGGGCGGCTAAGGCAGATCGAAAGCCACGACGATGCTATGCTTGCTTTCTCCATTCGTTTGTCTTTCTTTAGCCCCCTCCTCTCTTGACACCCATGCCCCCAAAAAAGGAGCAAAAGCAAAGACCCTGAGCTAAGCTGCAAGCGCACCACACAGCAGGAGAACAACGACAGCAGGGAGGGTGGCCTGCTGCGGCTAAATGTATGAAATGCTACCAGGGTCGCGCTTTCGAAGGAACTAGAACCTGCGAGACTGCACGGCAACACACCAGCAATGCGTAGCCCTTGAGACCTGGACGCAGAGGAAGAAAGCGAGAGAACTTTGTGTGCCTGGCAGAGGGAATCTTGGAGAATTGCTCCTGAGCCACCCGTGCGATGCAACCCATGCAGATGGGCTCGGGTGACATGGCGCCAGAGATACAAGACAAACAGCCAGCTTAGGGTCAGCATGGGCAGGCCCGAGAGTCAACCCGGCATATAAGAGGACTGGCTGCCGCCTCTCAAAGAAGAAATAGAGAAGAGTGAAAGGGGAAGGGAAACATACATCAACCACTCCTGCTTCGTTGTCTAGTGTGTCGTGTGTGTTGTACTTGCCTTGCCCTTGACAGCCGGTCCTGCCAACTCGTGTGTTTTTGCTTAGTCTTTGCTCTTCTTTTATCTCGGAACTGGCTTCCTTGTTTTCTTTTCTCTATGCGACATAGAATACTCGCTATATTGTTTTAATCATTCACCCATCTCCTCCTCGTCGGCTTATCCTCCAGTCGCCATGTCTGCGCTTGCCTCCACTTTCGTCACCACCCGTCTCCTCCAGTTTCTCATCTCTGTCTCTGTCATCAGCCTCTCAGCGACCCATATCTCGGACATTTACAGTGCAGAGTATACTCCGCCATTTATACTCACAGCAACGCTAGTAGTGGTATGTCGCGTTGACGCTCGCGCTCTGTGTAAAGCAGGTATGGCCTCTAACCAATACTAACTGCATACAGACATGTATATCCATACTTCACGTTGCTGCCACGGCGCTTCTATACAGAAAGAGCGTGCTGCCTTTGCTGGCCAGTGCTGGCGGGGACTTTGCTGTTTTCGTGGCACTGATAGTAGTGGTGGCAGTCCAGGGAAACCCTCTCTCCAGCGTCTCCTGCTCCAGCCTAAGCAAAGACCGAGCCTCCATATCGTCATATGCCGCACCATCCCATGTCACAGCTTCTTCAGCCTCCGGAAGCGAAAGCGATGCCGGCTCAAAAGCAAGCCTGAGCTACTCGCTGTATACCTCGGCTAGCAAGTCTACCTGTGCCTCTCTCAAGGCGCTCTGGGCCCTGACTATCACCATGTGTATCTTGTTTGCTGTCTCGTCTCTGGCCCAGCTATTGCTCTGGCGCCAATCCAGGGCATCAACTCCCCAGTTGCTACACTCCCAGCCTGCCATGCGCAGCCCCAAGTTATCATCCCCAAGTGGCCGAACTGGCTACAGCACAGACCTAGAAGCTGGCGCGTAGGAATGCGCCGGTGGGTTTGTGGCGAAGTCCAAATCCACCACAAGGGAGGCCATCGGAGCCAAAAAGACTACTGGTGCTGCTGCCACCGCTGCCACCGCTGCTGCCTACGCCCCCGCCATATACCCGCCTCCGCCCACAAAAGCCCTTGGATCCCGAGCCATCAACCTACAGCAGCCAGCCCTAAGCTCGCTGATCATCCCACCTATGCCTCCAGTGCCAGCCCACCTGCGTACACACGTACCACCTCTGTCTGCAGCCAACCCGTCACACACGTCACATCTGCGCCCATGGTACCCGCCGCCGCCCACGTCCGAGATTCGCGCGCAGCTGCAACAGCGGGCAGCAGCCGGCGGCGGAGCCAAGAAGCTCACCCTCGGCATGTTGGCAGCGGCACCCAACAGCCAGTACCGTATCAGCAGCTTCTACGGGGATGGAGACTATGATCCGACTACTCCAGAGCCAGTATCGCCACTGTCGCCACTCCTCAACCAGCTGAGAGAGGCAGCGTCACGGACTCGTGGAGTCCCAAGCAGCAGCGATCCAAACAGTGGGCGGCTGCCGGCGCTGCCCGAGACTCCTGTAACGCCTACTTCTGCTGTGTCAGGACGCTGGAGGTCGAAGCGTAAGACAGTGCTGGAGGCGGTGAGCGGGTGGTGGGACTTGAACTTGCTCAGCCGCCAAGCGGTGGCACAAAGGCAAAGGCCACACATGAAGGGCTGGATTTAGGGAGGGAGGCTCACATGGCGAAATACAGCGTCAGTAATAATATGGCGTGAGCAGAGGAGGGGGAGAAAAGGCGCACTAGAAGCAAGTCTCAGTGTAGCCACACACACAACTAGGCACCACAGTCACTAGAATCATCACGAAGCACCGGAGTACAATGCACACATACATAGATACATGCATAGATACATGCATAGTTACAGCTACATAGCACGTTACACTCACACAAAGAAAGCACTTCTGCTCGGCATCACTGCTCGGCCCCAGTCAGCCATTCTCAAGCTCCCATTAACCCTGTATACTACAACTAATAATTAACCCATTAACCACAATAAAAGAAAACACTGATTTTTGGCCATCTCTCTATCGCCATGGCTTTTTTGCCTTATATGTCTTGTGTAACCCGTGTAGCCCGTGTAACGCTGGGGCCACACAAGAAACTACGCAAGACGGCGGGGGCGGTCGTGCCCTGTATTTATAGGGCATAGACCGCTAAGCACTAGTGTTGGTAGCGACGGGATACAGGCGGTCGTGCCCTGTGCTTATAGGGCATAGGCCGCTAAACACTAGTATTGGCTCAGTGACAGGCGGCGGGCGGTCTCTCAGCCACAGCACACGGTGGGCTCTTTGGCGGCACTTGTTGCTTCGCCCGACGAACTAGACACATCAAGAGGCCGCGGGTTAGCAGGCAAGACCACGTGGGTGCAGCAGCACAGCCTGCTCTGTTGCAGTATAACTTACCCAACGTTGATTGTCTCCCAGTGGAAGATGAAGGCTCCGATAAACGCGCCGATGAAGATGCAGATGATGATGTAGCCGTTGAAGTACATGGCAAGCCTGGATATCAGAGAGGGGTCAGCAGCCATGTCCACGCTCGCTCGCGTATGCCCTGGAATGACCCAGGCGCTCCGTACTGGCACGGGAGAACTTACAGCATGATGATGTACGCCAGCGCAAACTGCATCACGTGCAGCAACGCTCTTGTGGCCTGCTGCCAGACATTGGGGCGGAACGGGGGCACTGCGGACTGGGAGGCCACGGCAGCGGCAGCGGCAGCGGCAGGAGTAGAAGAAGCTCCACAGGCCATGCCGGCCTTGTCACTGCCGGCACTTTCCGATGTGGAAGAGGCTGCACGGGCACCAGCGCCAACGGCACCGCCCGTATAAGCAGCGATGTGCTGAGCAATCAGCCAGCGGTCAAACTCCTTGGACGAGCGGCGCAGGAACTCGAGCATGACAACCATCAACACAACGCCGATGCAGGATCCGGCAAACATTCCCTTGGAGGTTATGTGCCAGGACTCGGCCAGGAAACAGGCGTCGATAGTGTACCAGTTCCACAGCATCTAAGCAACAGGGCAGAAAGAAGAGTTAGATTTGGATTGTCCGAAAGCAAGGAAGGGAAGAAAGACAACAACATGGAGACGCGCTTCTTACGTTTATCTTGCAAGTAGCACCCATATCCATGGCCATGGTTGAGTTTGACGAATCCACGGCCATGGCCATCTCCTCGGCCTGCTTGCTAGCGGTACAGGCAGAGCAGGCTTCCTTCATCACATGGGCCGTGGATGCGGCAACATGGCGGGCATCGAGACTGGGAGCGCCGGGGAACATGGTGGCAAGAGCGGGCTAAGCCGTGGGGAATGTCGAGCAAAGATACACGGGGATGGGCGAGACAGTAGGGACGGGCGACGGGATGCAAGGCCGAAGAACACTAAGGATACAGGTCGACACAGCAAAACTCTACTCAGAAGAAATGATCATCAACAGGACAGCCGACTTTGGATAATCTTCCCACTTCCAGCTCCGGTTTCAGCGGGCCTCACCTCTTATATACACGAGCAACGAGCGCAGCTGTGCTGACAAGCCCGCAAACCTGCTCAACTCAACAGCCCTTTCGCTCCTCCCACCATCGCTACTACAACTACGACCCAGGAACGCCCAGAAACCCTGACGGCCTGGCAAAGGCTATTGGGGCCTTCATGCGGCCCTTGTGCTGATGGCCGTTTTTCTGGTTGGCTTTTTGTCCATGTTGTTATGTCCGTATGGGGTGTGTACGGATAGAGGACGAGACGCACTAGCCAGGTAAAACTTGCTCATCGGAAGCAAATAAGAGCGAGGCCCTTGTTCCATCCCGATTTATGGCCTATTTTTTTCTTTCTTTTTTTTTTTTTTTTCCTTCTCTTATGTTCTCATTAAACTTCGTGCCAAGGCGCCAGGGAAGCAAGGGGAAATCCATCAGTAAACTGGCCGAGGTGGGTGCCAGGAGAGCAGCCGCGTAGACTCGATGAAGACGGATATGGACGGGATGGCTACCGGATGGATGCTGTGCGATATGCAAGTGTCATCTACATGTCCCAGGCCAGGTGTCTCTGTGGCCGCCATCCTCCCTTTCCCTTTCCCTCTACCGCCATTGTCATGTTTCCTCTTTGTCCTGTCTCTTTTCTCCTCCGCTAAGGCCAGGCTCACTCGCAGCAGCAAGCTCATTCCAGGCAGGGCCGGTGAGTGAGTGAGTCACTTATCGCAAAAGGAGGAGATCTATCTATCTAGGCCTCGAAAGCTCAAGAACACCACATCGTGATAACCCAGCCAAGACCAAGGCAAGGCCAAGAGAGCGCCTCGCACCGAAGCACTCACATATTGCGACATGGCCTACCACCTGATCAACTGCTAATACAGCCCCCAAACATCATGAGGTTCTCTAGTCTTCTTGTCAAGGACATGGCGCTTGCTCTTCCTTCTCCTTGCCAAGCTTTACCCAGCACTTGCTGGACCCCTCCTTTCAGAGCGGCATCGAGAACGTTTGAGCAAGTTTCCGCTGCAGCAACCGCACCATAAAGGCCCGTGACGAGGGTCCATGTCACAGCGGCAGACTTGGAAGCAAAGTGGAAAATTAAATGCAGGATGGAAAAAAAGAAGGAAAAAAAGAAGGAAAAAAAAAGAAGAAGAAAAAAAAGAAAGAAAAAAAAAAAAAGCATCCACATCCACCGTCCATAGCCGTGGTCAAGCCATCGTGAGTGCTGTGCTTCCTGTGGGGGTCTTCGTCACAGGCATAACAGGACAATAATGGCAATACAATGTGCAATAATTCCGTAACAGCATAACACGGCACTTCCTGTCGTCGTCGATTCTTATTCATCCTTGAAAATACAACAATCAACATCAAGGGCATAAGAATAAGCAACACCCATCATAGCCATATAAACATGTATGCAGCCCGGCCAGCAATACAAGAAGCTGCAAAGAACGCCTTATGAGAACAAGCAAGACAAGAAGCAGGCATCGCGACTGCACGTCCCATCATGATAAGAAACCGAAAACAAAACAAAAAGGACAACAGATCCGCTCCGTCATGGCTATTCCTTGGCTCAGCCGCAGTCTATAATGTAAAAAGGCGGCCAGGTCAAAGAGGGCCGAATCGGGGGGCGGGCAAGCTACGGCGAGCAGTCTGGAGAAGCAGCAAAAAGAACGAAGAAGAATCAAAAACGAAAAAGAAAAAGAAAAAGGGGCCAGGGCCTGCAGAGAGCTTTTCCTCTCGGTCACGAACAGCCCCAGCACTAACATCCCAAGAAAAAGAGAAAGCAAAACAAATGCTCACAAGACGCACCACGCTAGATGCGCCTCTCCGTCCCCTTCTGGCTGGCTGGCTGGCCGGCGTCTCATCCTCACTTCTCAAGCGAAGGCCCCAACCAGCGACATTAGCATCGCCCCCGCCACCACCGCAATATATGCATTCCTCCGTCTCGTGCCGTTCAGCGTTTCGTAGCTCTTCTCCGACAAAAAGTCCTCCGCTAGCAGCTGCACCAGCCCTGCAAACAGCAGCAAGCCCGCCGAAATGGCGTTCATCACGCCCACCATGAGCAGGCCTGTCTGGCTCTGCGGATCGTACAGCCCGTGGACCAGCAGCCCAATGGCCTGGCCAATCGGAGTTGTTGCTCCAAATGCCAGCACCATGAGCCATGGCTGCGGCGATCGCTTCGGGAAGTGGAGTGCGGCAATGCGGCTACCCAGCGCGAGACCCTCAAAGCACTGGTGGAAGCTAATCGCTATCAGAAACACGACAAACGCTGGGCCCGTGGCTACGGAGATGGCCATGCCGATAAAGATGCTGTGGAACAGGATTCCAGCTTCCAGCAACACGCACTGCAGGAATCTCCGCCGCTGCTCGGCCAGTACACTCTCCGGTACGTCCTGAATATCCAGCTCCGACCCAAAGTCATGCGACCCAGATGCACTTGCCTGAGCTTCTGTCGCCAACGGGTCGTCCATCTCATCAACATCGTAGTCCGAGTCTTCGTCGGTAAAATTATGGCCTAGCTTGCCGCCATTGTGTGGCAACATCGGCGTTGGCATGGAGCTGGGCAGCGGCGACACGCCGGATACAAGGCTCTCTGTTACGTCAGCATCATCACGCGACGCATTGCCCGTGTGTCGATCATGCACTCGAAAGCCTTGGCTGCTATGCCCACTTCCCTCAATCTTACTGTACTGGTCGTCAGGATCGTTCCATTCGCCGTGGCTGTGGGAGTGTGAGTGGCCAGCACCTCTGGTTGCCAGATACATTTCCACTGAGACTATCACCAACGCGGAGCACATGGCAATGAAGCCAGGCAGCGGCGGGTAGCCCTCATTGAACAAGTATGGCAAGCACGGGTCATTGAGCGAGCTGAAGGCCGTGGGAAGAAGGTGTACGAAGCCAGTAGCAAGGAGGACTCCGGTTCCAAAGTGCTGACATAGGAAGATGATTCGGCTTTGTAACGAGTTGGGCGTCGATTTCGCCGAGGATATTCGTCGAGAAAATAGCGGGAACGCACACGCTGCAGGTGAAGACAAGAAGTGAAATGGGGTTAGACTGGAAAGACAAGAAACAAAGAGGCAAACAAAGGATGCAAAGAGCGCATGCCAGGCCATGAGACATTTGCCCGCCCAGGGCTTGTTAATTAGACTTACCCAGCGTGCTCACAAACAAGATTAACGCCAACGCCGCAAGATGCAAAGGCGTATTGTATGTTCCCCGGTCGCCGCTCCCACATTGCGGCTTCCTCTTTATAGCGCCAAAATCTCGGCGCTCGAGTTCAGCTAAGAGGACTTCGGTTGATACCAAGGGCCATGAAGGATCTGTAGAGGAAGCGATTCAGCCCTCGAGTTAGCTACCGCAGCATTATGGCACGTATAGTACAAGTAAGCAAGCATAAATAAAGCCACCAAATGGCAGCAATGGGCAGGAATAAACAAGTGCGCAAGCGCTAGCTCCAACAACGCCAGCAATTATTCACACAAGCAGAAAGAAACCAACAGCAGCAACACTCCCCCGGCCCATGTGTCTCTCCGTCAACAAGCCACCGCAAGAGCATATATAATCCAAGGGGGGGGGGGGACAAAAAAGTGGCATTTCCGACAGCTGGCTGGATAACGTACCTGACGCCATTATCTGTTAATGGAAGATGTAGAGAACTGCAAACTGGGAGGCTCGCGATGATCCGGTCCCTGGAGGTTTTCCGGCTCTCGTCGGTTCGGCGGGTTGGTCGGTCAGATCGGATGGCAGGTTCGGATAGTCCAAAAAGATGGCAATAGAGAAATCGATAAATCGGAGGAGAGAATGTCAAGCAAAAAGCCCACACGGCCACCGACAAACTTCCGGACAGGCGGCAAAATCGATGCCTGGAATTAATGCTATGATGCAGGTTAAGGGGGTGGCTTATGTACTGAATAGGGCCACATAAAAAGAGCAGAGAATCTAAATCACCACGACAGTGAGAATCGCCGTTGTTCTAGTGATTGATTCCCAGTCCTACTGAATGAGTGCAAAGCTAGATTAAAATAGGGGAAAAAATAAGAGAGAAAGGCGAACAAAAGAAAAAAAAACCATAGACATATCAAGAGCCAGTGTCAATGAGTTTGCAAAATGGAAAGAAAAAAAATAAGAAGATGTTGCGGTAAAATGGGTTGTGATGACGACAATGCTAGACTCTCGTTAGGGTTAGCCCATGAAGAGTGAAAGGGCACCAGCGCAGGCGGGCCAAAAGGGTTCTCCTGCAGCCCAATGGTGTGGTGTCAAGTGCTGCTTATACTATACACCTTGTGACATTCGCCTGAATCTCCCCCCTTCCTGTCCTTTTGTCCACCATCGCCTCCGTCCTGCATCCCACTCTGAATTGCCTTCCTTGCCTTGGCAAACGGCAACAGGCAAAAGCCTCGTGCCCTAATCTTCCTGCCCTGCTTTGCGCGGCTTGCGCTGCCCTTGGCGTATAACTAGGGTCGTCTGGTGCTACAACCCGGGAATTCCCTTCTCTCCGGCATCTTTTTCTCCCTTTCTCGGCCTAGTCACCAACAATGAATGGCGTTTCTCTTTTCCCATGTATTGGCCCTGGCTTTCGTTCTAGCTGCGTCTTCGAAACATGCCGCCTTGACCCTGCCTACTGCCTACGCATCGTGCCGTCCTTTTCTACGGCACCTCTGGCTCTAACCCTAACCTGGGTGTATCAAGGCTTGGCTGTACTCGTACATGCTTGCAAACACTTAGTTCAAGAATAGTAATCATAACCCCTTCCCTCTATTGCAAATGTTCGTGGAGTTGGATTGTGTGCCCGTGCTTCTTTGAAATAAACACCCAAGCCATCCCAGTCCCGGCCCGGCAAGAGAAACAGCTTGGAGCAAGCGTCACTAAATCATAAATCGTCCTCCACCTCCATAGTCTCTCCGCCTTCCGCCTGAGACGCCACGTCGTTCTTTTTCGGCATTGTGGCTTCCTTGTCAATCAGCTGTCTTGACACTGATACGATGTTGTCCTCGATAAGCTTCTGGCCCACATCCTCCATGTGCTTCTTGGGATCCAGTTTGCCAACATAACGGGTCTTCAGCTGGTCCGCAGTGAGCTCCGTCTCCTCCTTCACCCGCTTTTCGTAGCCGTCAGATAGCGCCACCAGCCGTTGCATGCGCTCCTTGTTCTTGCTGGCTTCCGCGTGGAAGTCGTCCATCTCTAGCGCCTCCGTCCAGACGTGCTTGTGCAGGTTCATAAGCATATTCTCTTCGAGTGCTGTCTTGCGGTAGTCAATCGCAATCGAGTAGTAGTGCCGGTTAAGGCCATGGATCAGGGCCTGGATCGACGGCTTGTTGAGGTGTCCCAGATTGCTGGTGCTTTGGCGGGGCTCTTGTCCCAGCATCAGAGACTGGGGGTTGATCAGTCTGAACGCATCAATGACAACTTTGCCCTTGACGGACTGAATAGGATCAATGACGACGGCAACTGCGCGGGGCGTCAGCTGCTCAAAGGACTGCTGTGTCTGGATGTCGACTGACGAAAGCCAGCAGCCAAAACCGGGATGCGAATGGTACCAACCGACAACCGTCTCGGGCCTAATAAAAACAGCATAAAAGCGCAGGTGTCAGTTCAACGTTTGCTCCGGCACCTCCGCCCACCTGGTTAGCTAGGCCGCTCCAAGCTTACCTGCCAGTCTGTTTCAGCATTTCCATCATCTTGGTCTGGAAAATAGGGTCCACGGCCTCAACACTGACACTGGTGCCGCTCTGAGGCATAGCAAAAACATCCACAACACGGACGGTGAAGTCGTCCACAAACTCTCCAAGCATGAGGCCCATGACTTCCATGGGGACACCTGCTCGACCGTGGCGAAGCATCTTCAGCAGGGCAAGTGATGAAATATGGACCGTTTCCGAATTGTCAATAAGGGCGGCGTTATCCTGTGTACAATTGGCTGTTAGAGCACGATATTCTTGCGGTGCACGTCATGCTGTGCCTCGCTTTTCGCACGAGCCAGCAGGGAAAAGAAGCATTGCAGCGCAGTTGGTGCGGTATCGCGACTTACGCCAGGCTGTTGTCCAAAGGACACGCCGCTATGGTTAAGCAGTGACCTAAAGCGATCCATCCTGCTATTTACCAAGACTTGATGGATAGGCAATGGAGGTCAGGAGTCGTAGTTGAACGTGAACGAGCGGAAAACGCAGAAAGAGAGACAGGAAGAGGACGCGGCTCGTTGGTTGGCGGGTATTTTGGTGTCAAGAAAGCGCTGATAGAAGAAAGTAGAGCCGTGGACGATGACGTTTGGATCTGGGAACTGGTGTCTGCGAAAAGGCAAGGCCAAAAACAAGCTTCCATAGGTTGACGCCAACCTCAGCAGCCTGGCCGTGTAGCCACAATAGCTTTGGTGCGCCACAAGCCGGAGCGGGAGCTTCAGCCTCATACTGCCCCACGTCACGTGTCCAGCTGCTTCAGGGTTTGCTTACTTGGGCGAGGAGATTTGCATAAGTCCAGATCGCTACCGTATTACCGTATGACGCGTGCTGGTATGCGGTCGTCCCCGTTCAGCCACGCAGCTTCTCATTGGACAGCACCCTGGGTAAGGGTCTTGTTTGGCTTGGTAAGCCCCATATTTCCCCTGGTTTTTAGCATGGCTCGCACTGGTAGGTAGACACTACACTTGGTATTACAAGCGTGGTAAACCCTAGGTCCAGCCGCAAGCGCAAGGCAGAGCGACTAAGTTGAAGTTGACTTTTATTCAGGATCCTTGCAGAGCAGAGCGTTGGTTGCTTTCGCATTCCCACTCTTTGAACACACCAGGCACATTATAGCAATGCTATTTTATGCCCTGAGAATCTCTTGTGCTCTCCCTCTCTCCCCCACCTCCTCCTCCATTGTCGCTCTTCTGTCGTTGTCCTCGCCTTGTGCCTAGTCCCATATCTTATATCTCCTCCACTATTCTTCAGCGGCCCCCATCTCGCTTTTGCCATCATACTTCTTGTGATAGTTTAGTACCTCTCCACCAAACAAGTCTTGCTTTGCCTGAGAACAAACTTGCGTCTCTTCTTCTAAAGGCTTGGCGAGGTCTCTCCTACCGATACTCACCTCAACACTCCCTCCACACTGCTGCGATCTCTACAATAGCCTTCCGGGACTCCCTCCGCACCCTGAACCCTCCCGGATCTTCCTCCACGCACAGCCGGCACAATGTCTGGTTCTGGTGCTTCCGGCTCCATTTCCGAAACGCTGGGTGGCCAGCTGACATCAATCGCGCTCAACCAGACCCCTAAGAAGGTGGCGTATTTCTACGACTCAGATATTGGTAACTATGCGTACGTTACTGGCCATCCCATGAAGCCGCATCGCATCAGGCTGGCGCACAGTCTTATTATGCACTATGAGCTCTACAAGTACATGGAAATATACGTAAGTCTCTGCTCAGGCCGCATTG
Source organism: Ceratocystis smalleyi (assembly GCA_003449175.1). Classification (NCBI taxonomy): domain Eukaryota; kingdom Fungi; phylum Ascomycota; class Sordariomycetes; order Microascales; family Ceratocystidaceae; genus Ceratocystis; species Ceratocystis smalleyi. The sequence goes on along the minus strand of NETT01000067.1, from coordinate 48,625 downwards.
ATGTCCCCGAGGCCATGCGACCCTTCTCTAACTAGTTATCAACAGCGCGCGAAGCCGGCCACCAGAGGCGAGATGACACAGTTCCACACCGACGAGTACATTGATTTCCTGCAAAAAGTGACCCCGGACAACATGGATGCCTTCCAAAAGGAACAGGGCAAGTACAACGTTGGTGATGATTGCCCTGTTTTCGATGGTCTTTTTGAGTTTTGCGGCATCAGTGCCGGCGGTAGTATGGAGGGTGCTGCTAGACTTAACCGGCAAAAGTGCGATGTTGCAGTCAACTGGGCCGGAGGTCTTCATCACGCGAAAAAGAGTGAAGCCTCTGGATTTTGCTATGTGAATGGTGAGTAGACCTTGTTTTCCTTTTCTTTTCCCTGGAAGTGTAGAAAGACAACCCCCCCGCCGAATCACGAGGTAGGAGCTAACCAACCCGCTCTCTATGATCGCAGACATTGTCCTCGGCATTCTTGAGCTTCTCCGCTTCAAAAAGCGCGTCCTTTACATCGATATCGATGTACACCACGGTGACGGTGTTGAAGAAGCCTTCTACACAACAGATAGAGTCATGACCGTGTCCTTTCACAAATACGGAGAGTACTTCCCTGGTACTGGAGAGCTCCGCGATATCGGTATTGGCCAAGGCAAGCACTATGCTGTCAACTTTCCGCTGCGGGATGGCATCAACGACGTTACCTATAAATCCGTGTTCGAGCCTGTTATTTCACACGTCATGGAGTTTTTCCAACCTGAGGCTGTGGTTCTGCAGTGTGGTGGTGACAGTCTTTCTGGGGACAGATTGGGCTGCTTCAATTTGAGCATGCGAGGCCACGCGAACTGCGTCAACTTTGTCAAGAGTTTCAACAAGCCTACAATGATGCTAGGTGGCGGTGGCTATACAATGCGAAACGTCGCGCGCACGTGGGCCTTTGAGACCGGTGTCATGGTTGGCAAGGAAATGAACAACACCATGCCGTACAACGAGTACTACGAATATTACGGCCCCGACTACGAGCTCGATGTGCGTCCCTCCAACATGGACAACGCTAACAGCCCCGAGTACCTCGACAAAATCAAGGCTGCGGTTATTGATAACCTACGGCATACTGCCCCGGCACCCTCTGTGCAAATGCAGGATGTACCCCGCCAACCTCTTGGCGGCATGACCGACGAGGAAGAGGCCGAGCTTGACGATTTGAACGAAGACTTGCATAAAGATTCCCGCATGACCCAGCGCGAGTGGGAGAAAAAGGTTGCAAATGAGGCCGAGTTTGAGCCTGACAGCGAAGACGAAGAAATGGCCCACAGCATTGGTGGGCCTCGTTCTACCGCCCCGAAGCGTACATTCAATGACTACCGCAATGATGAAATGGAGGTTGACAGCGGCAACGCCACTCCCGCCAATGGCCTCGACGGTGACAAGTCCCCCAAGAAGGCTTCCTTGGAGACTACGGAAACGTCCAATGAAGATGTCGATATGGACAGAGAGGTTCCGGAGGAGCCAGCACCTAATGAAAAGGGGTCTAAGGCTTCTAGCCCCACCAAAGAAACAGCCGGAAAGGAAGAGAGTCCGAAGGAGCCGAGAAAGCAAGAAGAAAGGCCTGATGAACCTGAGAAGTCACCTATGCCCGAGAAATCAAGCGAGGCCCCGAACGAAAAGCTTGTTGTTGATGCCGATGGTGATATTGGCATGGCTGATACGGAAGCCCCGGAAGTCAAGAAGGAAGAAGTAGAGCCGGCTGTGATTATAGACACTGAAGCTAACAAGCCTAACTCTGGCGATGTCACAGCGGCCAAGACTCCCACTGCCGAAACTGCCGCAGTCAAACCTGCCACTACGGATGCCTCTACTGAAGTTGCTGCTGAGGAACCTGCTAATCCTGTGCCGGAAGCGGCCAAGGAGCCTGTCCCTGCCGCCGAGGAAAGGGCAAGCGCGGGACAAGTAACAAAGGAGTCCGAATCTGAGGCGAAAAAGCCTTGGGTGGGCGAAGAGACGACCAAAGAGAAGGATGGCGTGGAAAGGGAGTCTAGGAAGGAGAACGAGGAGAACAAGGAGGAAGCAAAGCTTTCAGCCGTTGAAAATAAGGAGGCTACGCCCCAGCCCGGAGCGACACCCAAGGCTCCTGAAACCGCAGCTGAGCTCGTTCCCGGTGCGGAATCGGCTGCTGAATCGAAGGAAGCGCTGCCAGCACCGGCTGAGGACAAGGAAAAGCCTGATGCTGCCCAAGAGACTACTGACGCCTCCACTGCCGCTGATAAGGACCAAGCAGCGTAGTAATATTTCCGTGTAACTTTGTGCACTTTTGTTATGGCACTGTAGATCTTCTTGTCTTCTCGTGTCTCTAGGGCAGTGAGTGACATGATCTACTGACAACAAATGTTTTTGTGTATATCCACCCCCGGTCTTTGTTATGGCTGGGAAAGCCAATTCTTTTTTTGAGGGCTGTTTTGGGGCGTATGGAGCGGTTTTCCCATGTTTGTGAGTTTCTATGCTGCTTGCTTTATTTGCTTTAATCTTGCCTACCGCTTGAAGAGATGAATAGGCTGCTTTATCCAAGGCATTAGGTGCTGTTGAATACATTATATCAGGCTACGCAAACAACGATCGCTACGGAGAACATACAACACTGGCGGTTCCCACGCACGCAGTCGGCCACCGTAGTGCCAGTCCAGCGCTATGCAAAGATGGTCTACAGGCAGATGGAGGAATCAAACAACAACCCAACGTATGTATGTGTATATTGTTGTATTATTTTACGTCTACCTACGGCTGTTTCGCAGCAATACGACGGATTGTATGTGTGTTATTCTCCGTCGTGTGTTATTCTACACCAACAATAACTGTCATAAAATGCTTGATCTGTGGCGTATTTTCTGTCACATACGGCCAACAACAACAACAACAACAACATCACCATACGACCCAAACACACAAAAAAATTCCCAAATACACCAATATCTTTCCCAAAACTACCACAGACCAACTAAATATTAATTCTTTTTCCATCCCTGCGAAGGACACGACACCCACCCAGGAAGCCGCACAGAGCGGAAAACAGGAACACCCAAAGGAGACTCCAAAGACAGGAGAATCCGACGCAACGAACACCGAACCGAACGGAACGGATAAAGGCAGTTTCTCGAAAATATTCGAGAAAGCATGGAGCCAGCACGAAGCCAGAGCCCGAGGCATTAGAGANCCCAAATACACCAATATCGTTCCCAAAACTACCACAGACCAACTAAATATTAATTCTTTTTCCCCAATACGTCCAGCAATGGCGGACGTAGACATGGCTGACCACGACGGTCAGCCTCGCGAGGCCAAAAGGCCAAAAAACATCCCTGCGAAGGACACGACACCCGCCCAGGAAGCCGCACAAAGCGGAAAACAGGAACACCCAAAGGAGACTCCAAAGACAGGAGAATCCGA
>NETT01000067.1:25596-45064 GCA_003449175.1 Ceratocystis smalleyi | reverse complement strand
CAAACGTGGGCAGAGAAGGCGGCAGCGGCCAAGCAGGCCCCCAAACCGCAGACGCCCAACCCCAAGCCCAGAACGGTGGCCTTCACTGCGCCACAGGGAAAGACCAAACCGTCACCTAGAAAGGTAGACGAGAGCAGACTCCTCGCTCACCTTTTCGAGGATTCCAAATGGAAAACGGTGAACCCCGCGGTAGTGCGCCAAAGGGTGAACAAGAACCTCTTCAAAGGAGAAGAGGTCATCACAAAGCTGACCAGCACAAAGACTGGCTTCGCCCTCCATGCAAAGGAGGGCAAGCTGGACAGGGAATCCAAGGAACTGGTGAGGAATTTCCTCAACGCCAGGTCCGTCGAGAAGGAAACGATTTGGGAAAAGTACATCATCCCCAACATCCCGACAGTGATCAACACGATCGAGGACGACAGACTAGTCNCTGATGGACTGGCGGGAGTACGAGCAGGACCCGCACATGCAAGGCCTCAGGGTGGCAATCCTGAACCCCAGCAGGACCCCGAAGACGATCGAGGTTCTCGGACTTTCGCGGGTGGTGAGACGCCCCACCAACCGGCCCAAGGCACCCCCCAAGTGCGACAGGTGCGGGAGAGCCCACCACACGAAGAACTGCAACTTCGCAGCCAAGTGCAGAACCTGTGGCCAGGCACACCACACGGACAACCACCCGGCGAGCCAGCCCGAGGATGCGAACCCGGACAAGTCCGGAGACACGGGTTCCCCTCGCAAATGAGAGGAAAACCCAACCAGAACCACAGAGACTCAGTTCTCAAGGTAATTCAAGCGAATGCAAGGCGATCAGCAACGGTGCAAAAAACAATCCTTGAAACCGCAAGCGCGGAAAAGGTTGATATAGTACTAATCCAGGAATCACCAATTAACATGGAAGAGAGGACGTCGGGCCACCCCCAATACATCCTGTCAGGACCANCCAACCGGCCCAAGGCACCCCCCAAGTGCGACAGGTGCCGGAGAGCCCACCACACGAAGAACCGCAACTTCGCAGCCAAGTGCAGAACCTGTGGCCAGGCACACCACACGGACAACCACCCGGCGAGCCAGCCCGAGGATGCGAACCCGGACAAGTCCGGAGACACGGGTTCCCCTCGCAAATGTTAGGAAAACCCAACCAAAACCACAGAGACTCAGTTCTCAAGGTAATTCAAGCGAATACAAGGCGAAAACCAGTGGTGCAAATTCTAACACCGCACGGCTGAACTATACATTTGCATACGTGCCTCATGGACCAACCTCTACTGGAATTCTGGCTCCCACCACTCGTTTTCGCGTCGGAAGGGCCTCAACACCTGGTCTTTTCTGTTTTTCATATGCTTTACATGTTCTCCCTTCTGCGATGCCTGGCTTTGCTTGCTTTTGTTTTCCCTTCCTTTGTTCTTCCTTTCTGCACGGACGCTGTCCTCCAGAAGGGTCCTACGATGCCAGCTGGTGATCGGACCCCGGCGAGAGACCAGGCGATCGACCAACATAATAATGGAGTAGAAAAAGCGAGTCCCCTATCAGTAAAGCAGGGGCATAAACCGGACTCGAAAATCCGATGAGGTAGATTAGGAAGAGTATAAATACATCAACAACCACAACACATACAACCACAGCTTGTAGAAAGCACGGGCATATAGATTGCGTTTCTGTTTTGGTCATGTTCACTATATCGTCTCATAGCAATACTAGCTCTATACACTCTAATCCCTTTCATATAATCAATCAACCTTCTATATCGCCGACAAGATCTCCCCTACTACGCTGTACAGCATGCGCATGTCGTAAAACTCAGCCACATTCTTGTAAACCTTCAGCCGATCCACAATATCATCCCGACTTAGCATATTCTTCCACTCGCCACTGCATGTACAGTGGTCCATGAATTCGCCCAACTTGACGGCTCCGCAAGTCTTGCACTTCTGGTCCTGTGTTGTCCACTCAATGACATATGATTCAACAGCTGCAATAAGTCGCTCCTCAATGCGCATCCGCGAAAACTCAAAGCCACAGCCTGTACAACGCCACGTATTTTCGCCGGCACCCTGAGATAGATCCTCGGGGAGAAGATCCTCATCGCGGCAAAAGTCGAACTCACGCGGCATAGCACAGTTCTCGCAGCTAATATCACGTAAAACAAGGCTCTCGGAGGGATTTCGGAAGGCTCCTGCCGTGCTGAAGTCGCTGATGTCAAACATCTGAAGCAGTTCTTTACGCAGGAGGCGAGCTTCCATTATAATGTTCTTGTCCAGCGAGAGAATCTGCATGATGGCTTTGACTAGCTCGAGAATAGCTTTGTGGCTATCAAGTCCGGAAATATGAGAGCCTGGTAGATTGGGGAAAGCATAGTCGGCAGCAAGTTCGGCGTGCATCATTTCGCGCTTTTGGCGAGTGATCAGACTAGCAATCTCCTTCTTCAGGGGCCTTTCAAAGACCGGCCCGGAGATAATGTTGGTGAGACCCGTGCTCTCAGGATCCGCAGTCAGATTATGGATAGGAATTTGCGTCATTCGTGGAGTCCCTGATACCACAGCATTAGGGCGTTTGAGGTTATGCATAATGCGGATAAACTCCACTACCCAGTCGCCAAAGACACTCTGCAGACGCGGGGGTAGAAAGGTCTGCATTTGCCAGTGCATCACGGTGTTGAGCTCCTGAGCGCCCTCCTGCTCAGCAATCTCTTCGCACCCAACGCCGCCATAGTTGTATTCATCATACCATACTAGATAGTCCCAATACTCTTTGATATCCAGATCAATAAAGTGGAATAGAGGCTGGGTCTTTATAGACTTGGTAATGTACTGACCAAAAGCGTATGCAGTCTCAACATCCTGCTTTGTAGTCTGCAAAATTAGGCGGCTAGAGTTGGCGAAGATTACCTGGCATCCAACCCTGCGGAAATCGCCCATAAGTTGCTGGAAGGCCTTGCGGCATATCAACTGCACATAACGGTGGAGAGTATTGTCATAAAGATACGAATCAGGATCTTCGACCCATCGTAGTAAATGATTAACCATGAGATCAGCCATGGGGCTGCCTCTACAGGCCTCAGACCACCAGCTCTTGACCATCCCACGAAGAACGCGGATTCCCGCACCGGAAAATGAGTTGTGGGAATACAGAATGCCCGTTCCATCTTTGTCAGTGGAGGGATCGGCATTAAACATTTCACCCTCTGACCCTTCTAGGGCATTGATAAGAGATGATGTCAAGATAGTATTAATTGCCAGATTGCGAACTTCCATTTCGATACAGACTGTCAAGTACGTTCCGGGGTGGTTGACTTGAGGCATGGCCATCATATCAAGTGGCCCAGCAATGTTGTCCTTTTCATACCCGCCGTGATCCGGCCGGGCATCGGCTGACCACCAAAGGGCAACGTTGTTGGCTTGTAGCCTCCTCGCATACGAAACATCGATAAGGAAGCGCGGGTCTTCCTTTTCCAGATTGCACAGGGGGATATCAGCATAGCGAGCCAGTGCCATGAAATGAGTAATCTCGCCTGCCAAGCGCAAGTAGTGGCGAACTAAGCGTCTGACAGCAACTGGCTGCCAGCCTAAAGGAGGCAGTGAGCCGTCGTAAACGTCGTACTTCATAGGCAGCGTGGGAAACTCTCCAAGAATAGGAATGTTGTGGATCAAGGATTCACGCTGAGATGACTGTATCACAAGGACCTGGGCCCGGAGTTCTTCTCTGTGCATCTTCTTAACCACATCGCCGATTTCTAAGTGTGCTTTGCGCTGAGTCGTGACCTGAGTGACCTTGAAAGTGAGTTTCTCCTGGAACTGGAAAAAGTCCTGCATACTACCGTTGGAGGCCGTAACCTCGGCGATGTGCTCCCGTAACTTTTCCTCGTAAATACGAGAAATATTGGAAATGTCTTGCATGGTCTCGCGGGACCGTTGGAGAATGACAATGTGCGCCTGTTCTGCCCGCGATGAGAAGATTCCATATATTTGCTTGTCACCTGTAGTGATTTGCGAAATGTATATGAAGGCAAGAGGAACAGACTCGAGATAGTTGCGCTTCTTTTCGGGTTGCTTGAGGCTAGAGAGATCAAAGCCACGCTCTAGACCCTTGCCTAGTACAGCTTCCTGGGACTGGTCAATAGTACAGGAATTTCCCAGCTGTAAAAGTGCACGGATATTTAGAGGGAGCTTCTGCTCGTAGACACCCTCTACGGTGCGGTCGTTGAGAAGTGGAAACCATTTCTGCATTTCAGTCACGTAGCTTTCTTCCGACATGGTCAATTGAACTAGATTGATGGGTAAATGGCCACTAGGAAGCGTGACATTTGCTGGCTTTACCGAACAGTCTTTTAGGTTGAGTTCCGGGATGTTCTTCGTTTTGAAATTGACGTATAGTTGCCGTGGGACGTTGATCTTGACGGCGTGAATCTTTGCATCAATTAGAACATAGGCCATGACGATGCCCGGACTTTCGGTTGCCTTAAGGTGTAATATTTGCCACGTGTTGGTGAACGTTGAATGAGCCTGCCTCATCATGGTCTGCTGGATGCTGTTGTTGTTGTTGTTCATGCGACGATCGCCAAACAACTGACGACGTCTCCCCCTAGCCTCTTTCTGCATCTTCCACTTGCGCTTCTGATACATCAAAAATGCTATATAGTCTTCTGACGGGTCGGGCATTTTCTTTGGCAAATCCTCGAGAACCGGTGTTTCATCACGCTCGGGGGCCTTTCTCTTTGGCATGGGCGAAGATGCTACCTGGGAGGAGGCAAAGGCAGCTCCAATAGTCTTGGCTTTGGCAAGCTGGTTGCCGTAATCTTCGATATCTACTAGACGGTTTACCAGATCATCTCTCGATTGGCTAGACTGGACGGTGAACATGTCTGAGAGCTTCTTTTGCTTCATCTTGTCATCCTTCTGGTTGATACGACGCTGTAGCCAATCGGGGTGGGTAACTCGGGGAACCGGATTACGGACTTTTTGTAAGGCAGCAGGGATAGTGATCAGCTTCTGGATAACGGAGCCAAGGCGTTCCAAATAGTAGTTCCAGTCCAAGAGAGCACGGGGGTCAACACTAGCCGGATCTTCTTTAAGCCACTTGCGGAGATACAATCGCTTCGTTTCTTCTGGGGCGGAGAAGATTGCAACAGGAACAGCCCGCTCAGTGACAGGAGCGTTGCGGGGGATATGTGAAATGATGAACTTGCAGTTCAGACCCTTGTCTTTCACCATACCCTCACCCAAGAAGTCAGCCAAACGTTTGGCTGTTGTGATAGACGTCGACTTTTGGCTACCGTACTCTTCAAGCGTTTTGCTCATGCTACGGTTCTCTGAAATAAGATCCATAAGCTCCTCGTCGGATAGTGTAGACCCCTTATTGTATAGAACATCAAGCCACCGATTGGCAACCTTGGAAACAGCACCGTAGCACTCGGTCAGAGTAGCACCTTCCAAGAAAAACTTGAAGATCTGCTGCTGGAAGATTTTGATGAGCTTCAACTCACCACGGCGCTTGACTTCGAAACCCTTGAGCTCAGCCAAAGACCCGTCGTCGTTAAACACAGCATAGCGCTTCTTCAAGTTCTTGTCCTCTTCTTTGGACGTAGGGATGACCATGGCTTTGTAGGGGCCATCGACTTCAAAAAAGATAGAGTTATCGCTGTGGGTTTCGTACTTGAAAGTGGAGGGATCAACGAGTGTCTGGTATTGGTGATTGGTGAACTTGGCATGAACTAGATGATTCAACATCACACAGGGATATGAGATGGCCACCTTTTTGCCGTTTTTCAACTTGAAGGAGAAGTTCTCGGGGAATGTTGCTGGAAGCATACACCAAATACCGTCGGTGTCTAGTTCCAGAGGACGGCCAAGTCGGTCAACCAAGTCCTTGGCAAGTTGAATAATGGTAGCACCAGTCAAGCACGTGACACCAGCCATTTCCATTGAGTGCCAGCGAGAGCCCTTTCTCATGACGTATCCGTAAAAGGAGTTTAGAATAACCTTGTGGGCTAGTTGCAGGGAATCGAAGAGGACAATCATTTTTTTGGCAGCATCTACCTCTGATGTAGGAGCACCGGACGACTTGAGAGATTCTGTTTTGCCCTTCCACACCTTGGCTTGGCCCTTGTAATCGTAACGACGGTCGCGGAAGTCACGTACAGTGTTAATGTAGAAAGGGTTCTCGCGCTGACAGATTATAGCCTCTCGTACAAGTGTCTTTGACTCGTGAATCTTATGGTAGATCTTTTGTGAATAGATTTGCAAGCGTTTCCGAACTAACGCAGCCTGTTCGTCCAGGGATAGCTCCCGGAAAGACCTCGTGGGCATTCCAGGCCGCCGAGGAGGAAACTTTTCACCTTCTAGAGTGTTGCGAATCATATTGTATTCATCTCTCTTGGCCGGTATGTACTCTCCTCTCCAAGCCCAAGGCATTCGCCGATCGCAAGTCTTGCCTGGTCGGTTGAAGTCACAGGCAGCACAGTCAGATTCTTGAATCATGGAGTCGGGCTGGAGTCGGTTGGTAGTCATGATGTTAGGGTACATAGACGCAACGTCCAGATGATAGATGAGAGGATTCTCGTTCCGGTTTGGCGTATCTCGAAGCTGAGTTAACCTATCTACGATTTGGCCGCGGACCTCGTCGTAGTTTGTTATGTCGTCCATGTTTTTCTTTTCTTCAACCGTGATGCTGAACTTCAATGCGGCGTCCAGATCTTGAAGAAGCTCGTCCACAGCCGCCGGCTGCACAGCAAAGTTCACTGGGATATCAGCACGGAAAACTCCAGCCTCAATACTTTCGACGTGGCCACCAACATAGGTTTCCGATTCAAGTAAGTGTCCTTCCCAGAAAGATTCTCTTGTTGATACGTGCTTGTTGGGCAAAATGATTTCTTTTTGGTAGGCTTGCACCATTAGCAACATTTCGCAAAGCGTACCAGTGCCTTTTCTCAGTGTGTCATCGCCACCTAGGGGTAGAATGGTGCAGAGCGAGAATATAAACGGCTGCACATATTTCATGTACAGGTAGTACGTAGCCACGGCATCAGAAACTGAGTACTCGGCAAGTGTCTGTGGTCTCTCGCTAGCATAGGGAGTCATCAACTCGGGATCTAATTCGTCCGGGTCATAGCCAAGCTTCGCTACCGTGACCGCCTTGAGACCACGGGAGCCTTGCGGGAGGTAACTATCACGGTTCACCCAGTGAAAGCAATCCATGTGAACGCCGTAGTTGCACTTGAACTGATCTTCTGAGTCTCTCTTCCACCCAATCTCCTGGTACATATCGATACCATTAAACGCTGCTCTAGCCTCAACATAGGGCCAGTCAAAAAAGTCACCGTTGTATGTAGCGATGACTGTTGGCCGAGAGATTTTGATGTGCTCGAAAAACCTCTCAATAAGAGCCCGTTCGTTAGGCTCATTGAAGATGATGAAGACGCCAGGGTATTCAGGTCTTGGGGTGTAGTCAAAATCTGCGATGTCTTCTGAAACGATCTCTCGATTCGTGATCAAAAAGCCCTGACCATCAATCATGTACGAAATCATCATGATCTGGTCGACTGAAGAGTCAGGAAACTTCAATGGCGACTTGCACGTCTCGATATCATAGGCCATGACAACCGGGTCGGCCATTGCGAGACGCTCCTCGTTGATTTTCAACGTTGTTACGCCAGAAGCGAAGTCTATGAAGTACCATCTTCCCACTCGTATGTCTGGGGTTGTTAGTACAGAATGTCTTTCATTATTGGACAGGGGGGGGGGATGCGGGCTTAAGTTACCAAGATCGATCATTACTCTGACATGATATGGTACGTCATACTCTCGGATATCAACAATATAGTCGCTCGCATCCGCAACGTTGGCATTATCTCGACCGTCTTGCTCCAACGAATCATCATAGAGATCAAGTTCTCCCGTTGTTCTAGGCGTTTTAAATGACAATGGTTAGTTAAATCTTGTGACATGGAAGGCGGGGTTCCCGTATGCACATACCGCACAACTTCAGCATATGCATCCATGGCATTCATGTTCTTCCTATTCCGCTCTGCAATGGGCATGATTTCTCTTCTTGCAGTCATCAGATCAGAGACATTGAGAAATATGAGCTTGAGAAAGGTCCTTCGGTAGCCTAACAAGTGGTTCGGCATGGTGAGATCTTCCTTCTCAACCTTTGAAACAGATTTGACAACACCACCTCCTTCAATGCGCTTTACCCATTCCTCGACCTCGCTTTCGCGGCCCTTGCGGACTGCAATTAGCATATACGGCTCGTATTCAACTGTGGCCTTGAAAGTGGACTCGTTTCCATCTTCGATGAAGTAGCAGTCGAGAGCTGCTCGGCCATTGACATTGCGGTCGTCCGGGATTGAGGTGGGTTGAATATTGACAAGCCAGCCTTCTTTCCTCTTGCCGCTTTCAATACGATCGAATCCCATTTTCTCGTCTATTTGGTGTGCCATGCGAGTCCGTTCCCATCTCTCATCGGTGGAGGTGGCTTCAAACCGGCCTGGAGTAGAGGTGAATGTGCGGGTAGTGTGTGAGCCATGATAGGCGGTTTTACCGCGTCGAGCGATGCCTTTCTGAGGCTTCCGCAAAGAAGTATTAGGCATGACGGTGAATATGGGGGGGGGGGGTTGGTCGAAGGTGTGTTATCGCAGTTAGAGCGGCCGGTACGTGGTCAATAGGAAGAAGAGTAGAAAAGAGGAGACGTGGTGGTGGTGTAGTCGTTGATGCAGCTAGGCCGGATTCCCTGTGATATAAAGCGAGAGAAAGACAGTCTATAGTCAGTCAGTCTAATCGCTAGCAAAAGACGAGATGGACAATGGCACTGCGAATCTTGATTTCAGGGTGGGCGAGATTGTAGTGGCATCAAGCTCCCGAACATTTAGCATTCATTCTTTGTTCTTTGTTATTTTGTGCTAGGGTTGACCAAATAGAAAAGACGCGTTAAGTGCTTCGCGCCATGGTGTAGCGCGACGGCTTCCAGAAAATCCAAAGCCCCACATTTATCAGCCAGAACATTTCTAGCAGCGGGTAGTCACGTGACGCACGATCAGAAGCTTGATATGGGGGGGGGGGGGGCCTTTAGATCGAAGCGTACAATAATGACTGCGGATGCGGATTATCTTCAAGCGCCACACTGCCGTTCCAGAGACAACGGTATCTAGACTATAAATTTGCATTGGGACTGCCTGCGAACTCTGGCGGGATTTTGCTTCTGTAATACTACCAACATGGACGATCAACGACCAACGAAGCCTGGGAAGAGCTCCAATGAGCGCCAGGTATACATGTGGCAGAAGCCCGAAGGCAAGTCCATTGCAATCCGAATCCTGTAAAGAAACTTTGCTGATACTTTGCGACAAGACCCCAATGCCCCCAAAAATGACAAAGAACCAATTGACGTCAACCTTGAGTCGGCCATCAAGACTATCAAGCCTGATGACTTCAAGCAAATTGCATCTATTCCCTGCGCAAAGCAGAGTCTGGAAAAGGGAATCATCGGCGCAGCGCTAGCTGGAGCCGGGCGTTTTGTATGGAAAGGCATGTCATTACCGGATGGATAGCTGGGGCTTGGCCATGCTGTGGTGCTAACTGATGATACAGGCAACTTCAAATCGGCAGCCAACTTTGCCGTAACTTTTGGGCTGGTCGTTTCCGCGGGCGCTTTTGAATACTGCAATATGACGCGCAAAATGGAGAGAATTGCCATGAAGAAGATTATAGAAGTTCACAATGAACAGAACGGGACTGAAAACATTACTGTTGGCCCTCCCCCGAAGGCCGTAGCCAGACCCTCGACACCTTCAGAAGCAGTTATTGATATGAGTTTAACGCGAGAACAGCGTGAGGCTGCCATGATCAAGGCACGAGAAGCAGAACAAGCTAAACTAAGAAGAGCATGGTGGAAATTCTGGTAGATACCGGGGATGAGGGATATCGACATGTATTGGGGAGAATAAAGGGATGGATGGCATGGTTGGATATAAATGCCACAGCCGCCGGGCATCGTTACTGTACAATACTGCGCATCAAAATGAAATAGCATGGATACTATTGATATGAAAAATAGCAGCACATGGGTGGTTTATAAATTAATCAATTGGGCTTTCTATCAAGGAGCTGAGCCCATAACGATAGAAGCGCCGACAGGCCAGAACCGGAACTCCGACATGTGGAAGACGTATCATAATTTTGACATAATTCAGAAAAGAGCCCCTTAGCAGGCCAAATATACATTGCATCGTGATATCCAAGAAAAGAAGAACATGCGGAAAAAGAAGGTCATATCTACTCTACCGGCAAAGCAACATGCGAAGAAAGGCATTTTTAAACAGCGAAATCAAGGAACCGAACGCGCCGGACTTCCTTGCGGTCGTCTGGGCTTGTTTGCCGCCTTTTGTTCCGCCTATTAGCCCGCGCATCGTTTTCAATTTGCTTTCGATAGGCGTCTAATTGTTCGCGGCGTCTGCGATCGCGGATCTTAGCAAGCTCTGGTGTTGGCTCAAACGCGACCCCGTCCATGCCGACGCCATCGTCGTCCTTGTCGTTTGGATCAAAAACGGTGATTTCTTCCTCTTTCCAGGTTAAAGCTGCGCGGATGGGTTCTACGACCCGAGGCGGTTCGTCGGGTTCTTGTACTGGCTCGACTGGCTTCTTGGTAGGTGGCCGCTTATTCTCAGTGGAGGGTTGTCTGGCAGGAGTTGTCTTTATTTGATTGCGCGATCGACCTTGGCGGCTGGCAAGGGCAGTGTTACTAGGCCTGGACGTAGCCTTTGGGATTTGTTTTCTCGTTGACCTGCGTGGTCGTGTGGCGACATCATCGGTTGACGTGTCTGCCGATAGCGATGACGTATCTGGTGTGCTGATCTCGGGCTCCGGCTTACGAGCCCGTTTACGCAGAGGCTGAGCTCCATCCACATCCATAGGATTAGAAGTGCTGGGAGACGGGGTTTCAACAGGGGGGATGCGTGCTAAGCGCGCCATGCTGCCTATAGTATGTTCGGCCTCTGGCGATGTTGAAGAGGAAGCTATAGCTACGGGGGAGGGAGAAGTAGAGGGAGTAGTGGCAGTAGAAGAAGTGATAGACGTTGTATCAGTACGGAAGGTGCTGGTAGTCTGATTTGGACAGCTTTTGAGGCCAACCCCGCCCCCACACGTAATATTTAGACCGTTAAATTGATGTGCAACTTGAGATCGGGGACTCGAGTTTCCACTGGCACTGGGGTTGTTGTTTCTGTCTCGTGAAGGGAGAACAAAGGTGATGTTTGGAATGGTTGAATGGAGGGTTGGGAGCTGCACTTGGTCGGTGGAGCCTGTGAATTTCCGTTTTGCAGCCAGAGATTGTTTCTTATTGAGTAGTTGTTGGGAGAGGCTGATGTGATGGTCCGTCATGGCTCAAGGTTTTATTGTTACTTGTTTCTTGGAAGGGGTCGTGTTGCGCTGAGCTATGTTTCTGGCCCTTGTTGCTGGGTTAACGGGGGTCAGGATGGATTTGACGCTTGGGATTAAACAGACTGTGGCGAGGTCAATAGTGGTTCTTGTTTGTATATGTCGAATAAGGACTAGAAGCTGCCAGTTAAGAAGGATGAAATGAGAGATCGTGAAGGATATTAGATATGAAGGCAGATGAAGTTCGAATAATAGACTGGTGTGGTGTATTAGGCAGAGGATGAAAGAAAAACGTCGCACATTTCACAACTTTCTAGGAAATAACATAATTAACGCTTGATGATGATTGGCTGCCAGGGGCCAAAGAGTAAGTTGCCTGCAGTCAGGGCAGTCAGAGTCAACAAAGATCTCCCACTAAGCCTTGGCTGGTTAGCGTTATAAGCAGGTTTGTTGCTTGCTGGTAGGCATGTATTGTCATGATGGGACGGACTTGGAACCCAATCAGTGTTCAAGTGCGACCTGGCAGGTTCGCCTTTATCATATCGTTCAGTAGTACCGTGTACGCAGATGGCGTCTAATAAGACTACTAACTGTTAGTAAATAGATGCAGTTAGTGATAGGCTGTTTATGGGTAAACAACCATCACGTAGCCTTGAGCCAGCCTCGATGACACTGCTCTCAACCCCACATTTGTCTTATCACGTCTTGACCCGTCAAGTTTTCCAATATTACCCGAGGTTTACCCGCTGCTTCAAGCTTTGAGCGTCTGATCTGATCTAGGCCGCGATCAGCGCCATGTTGGTGAAAAAAAAGCACGAGTAGTCGTTAACCCGGCTCGCCGCGCACTCAATATGTTGCGAAGCAGTCTAGCAAAGGTTTGTAGCCTGTGGTATAAGTGCATGTCGACTGAATTGATATGTGGCTAACAACAATTGAAGCATCATCATGGGGCAACTGTGCATCTTCAGCACCTACGGGCACTCCAGGTTCGGCCTTTACCAAAACCCCCCCGGCCAGTGCAATGCTTTCGCCAGTTCTCATCCTCAGGCGGCGACGAAGAGTTCCTTCTCCCCTACGAGATCGAAGCTCGCAAAAGGCTTAGGAGGAACACTGCAGCCCCGCCATCGGCAGTGTCTTCAGAACCTTCGGCGCATTCGTCAACGCAAGCTTCACCAGTGCCACCTATACCTACACCCAAGGCTGAAAATGACCTCCAGAACAACAGTAGGCCTAGCGTGGGGCTATCTGAACAGATAACCACCACTACTGCCCAACAGCTTCGGCCGGAGACCCAGCCGGTCACACCAACCCTGGATACAACTGAAACCACCACAGTTTCCCCCAATTCCGAGTCTACCGCTGTTCCAGCTACGAATACGCCAATATCAAATGCTTCGCTTGCGCCTGGGTCTCGTATTCCTAGCAAAAGGCCCGCGGGCTTCACCATTCGAAAGGCATCTGATGATGATGAGTTTCTTCTGCCATATGAAATAGCGGCTCGTAAACGCATCAAGGCTGCCGAGGAAAAGGCCGCTGCCGAGGCTGCTAGAGCTAAGGCGATTGCCGAGGCTCAAGCTGCCATCGATGCTAAAGCTGCCGCTGAAGCCAAAGCACGCGCTGAAGCCAAGGCACTTGCTCAGGAAAAAGAACGCATTGCCCGCCGACAAGCCGCCGAACCTGAAGCCACGAACCAGACTACCGCTGCTAAACTCATGCAAGAAATAGCCAAAATGAAGACTCGAGATGCCGAAAAACAGGCAAATGCTATGGCTAGGGAGGCTGCGCAAAGGGCTAAAGCTGCCCAGGAAAATGCCCGGGCTAAAAGTCTTGCTTTGGCAGAAGAAAAGGCCAGGGCCTCTGCTGAAGCAAAACTTATAGCCGAGGCCAGAGCCCGAGTTCAGGCCAGAGTCGCTTCCGCATCTGCTACTGAAGTGGCAACAAGGAGGCTTTCTGCAACCGGGACTATGCCCCTACCTACTAGCGCTGTTTTTCCGGCTACAACGGCTTCAACTCCTGCTGCTATGCCAAAACCCTTGTTTTCTATTGGCCGGAATTCAATGGATGACGAGTTTCTTCTTCCTCATGAGCGTGCTGCTAGGGAAAAGCTCCGTAAAGCTCAAATTTCGGAGTCCTCCTCGGCCCAGAAAGCCACGCCTGTATCGAATTCGACGCCTGCTCCTCAATCTTCAGGACAAAATGGCTCCATGCCTACAACAACCTTGCAATCCCCTTCTATACCGCCAAACTCTAGCTTTGTAATTCGAAAACCCGCACCTGAAGATGATTTCTTGCTTCCCGGCGACGTGGCTGCTAGGGAGAGATTACGAAAAGCAAATGTAGCTGCTTTGCCACCAGACACAGAGGCCCCCTCCCCCAAGTTCTCACCCCCACTAAACTTTAGAGGAAGCCGGAGCGACCTTGGAACCTTCCTTAGTATCAAGGCCTCCGCCCAAAAATCGGATGCTGAACAAGCAGCTAGATTATCCTCTCATTTGACTAGTATGTCTAACAATGCTTCCTCAAAGCTAGACAAGAGCCAAGATCCTCAGGACCAGATCAGCAGATTCAGCAATTTGATCAACAACCTGCATTCACAGCGCCAGAAAACTGGAAGCAACGATGGTGACAGTGGCAAAAAAAGAGAAACAACGAGTGGGCAAGGCACTGGGCCATGGGGCTTGTTGATGCGCAAGCGGGGTTATGACCAAGGAAAAAGTCAAAGTCGGGGGGGACAAGACAAAAGCCAATACCAAGAGTTACGAGAAAACACTCATCACCAAAGCAACGAAAGAAGACGACCAGATGCCCGAGCTCAGGGTAGGGACTTGCCTACGACCCACGGCCAAGGCAGGAATGCGGATTTACCCGAAAACTATGCCTACAAAGAAACCTCGAGCGTTCCAGGAACTCCTGGTCAACACGAGAACGATAGGCACAACAAAAGTGTATCGAATCTGGAAGCGTTGGGGATTGTCGTTGATACCTCGTTACCTCCCGACGATACCTTAGAAGCCCAAATCCAAGATCCTAGGAAGAAGGGCCGCAAGGGTCGCCACAATCCAGCCGAGGAAGACGAAGAGGACCGTAAGCATGACCATCCTGCTAAAAAGAACAAGAAGAAACGAAACGATATGGAACATGACAAACATGGCCGGCAACTCTACGATGAAGACCCTGATGCAAAGGCCTGGAGTGCTGAGGATGAGTGGCTCTTTGAAGAGCGCCGCCGACGCAAAGCTGAACGCAAGGCCGAGAAAGAAGCCGCTAAAAGGGCAGCTCTCGAAGTCAAAGCCAACAAAGTCAAGACCATTTACCTTCCCGAATTCATTAGTGTTTCAGCCTTAGCTCAAGCCTTGTCAGTTAAAGTCCAGGAGTTCTTGGACATTCTTCTTGAATTTGGATTTGAGGATATGACGGAGGATACCATAATGACAGGCGAGACCGCAGCCCTAATTGCCCAAGAGTTTGGTCTCGAGGCTGAAGTTGATGATGGCCAGGCCCGTGATGTACGAGCCAGGCCACCCCCCGAAGACATATCCGCACTACCCCCACGAGCCCCGGTTGTCACTATCATGGGCCATGTAGATCACGGGAAAACAACCCTGTTAGATTGGTTGCGCCAGTCTTCGATTGCCGCACAGGAACATGGCGGTATCACGCAGCACATTGGTGCCTTTGTAGTGAAGATGAAATCTGGAAAGCAAATAACATTTCTGGATACGCCTGGCCACGCAGCTTTCTTATCTATGCGTAAGCGTGGTGCTAACGCTACAGATATTGTCATTCTAGTTGTGGCTGCCGACGATAGTGTAAAGCCCCAAACACTAGAGGCCTTGAAGCATGCCCGCGAGGCAAATGTTCCTATAATTGTGGCAATCACCAAGTGTGATAAACCCGATGCTCAAATTGACCTTGTCAAGAGCGATCTCGGCCGCCATAATGTCGAAATTGAGGATTATGGTGGCGATGTACAGGTCGTTCCTGTTAGTGGAAAAACCGGCCAGGGCATGGACTTGCTGGAGGAAAACATCATCACACTTGCTGAAATGCTCGACATGCGCGCTGAACTTGACGGCATGGTTGAGGGCTGGGTTTTGGAGGCTAATATCAAGAGCGTTGGAAAGGCTGCCACTGTTCTTGTTAAACGCGGTACGCTTCGCGTTGGAGATTGTATTGTTGCCGGTCATACATGGGCTCGTGTCCGTGCTCTCCGCGATGAGGCTGGCCAGGAACTTAAGGAGGCTGGCCCCGGTACCCCAGTAGAGATTCTGGGGTGGAGAAACCTGCCACAATCTGGAGACCAGATAATCCAGGCCCCCGATGAGGCCAAGGCACGCACTGCTGTTGACTATCGTATGGAAATGAGGGAGCGCGAGGAAGGTCAGAGCCAAATTGCGGAGTCAGAACGCAAAAAGAAAGAGGCTTTGGCGACAGAAGAGGCAAAGAAGGCAGCTGATGAAAACAGCGAGATTGTCGAAGAAGCGGAGAAGGGACCCCAGATCGTCAACTTTATTGTTCGTGGCGACGTTGTGGGGTCGGTGGAGGCTGTTTCTGCCACGATTCTGGAGATCGGAAACCATGAGGTACAGCCACGTATTTTACGCCAGGCAGCTGGAAACATCTCCGAGTCCGATATTGAATATGCTGCCATCTCTGGAAGTATCATCATCTCATTCAACAACCCCGCACTTGGCCATATCAAACGCCTTGCCTCAGAACAAGGCGTGCAAATCGTAGAGCACAGTGTAATCTACACCGTGGCCGACGACGTCAAAGCCATTCTCTCCAAGAAGCTAGACGATAAGATCACACACCGTGTGATTGGCGAGGCCGAGGTCTCCAAGGTCTTCTCCATTAATGTGAAGCGGCGCATTTATCGCAACATTGCCGGATGCAAAGTGCGCAACGGCATCTTCAAACGCAATGATCTCGTCCGAATCTTCCGCAAGAAAGAGTTGCTGTACGAGGGTAAGTCGAAAGAAACAACCAGAGCAAAGGCTCTTTATCTTAGAGAATGCTTGTGCAAGAACCAGTTACTAACGGACTATCCCCAAACCATAGGCAAAATGAGCGAACTGAAGCATGGCAAGCGTGACGTCGCGGAAATGAGAGTTGGAACCGAGTGTGGCGTTAGTTTCGAAGACTTCCAGGACTTTGAGGCTGGCGATATAATTCAGACTTGCGAAGAGGTTCGTACCAAGCGGTCGCTATAGTTCCAAGCGAACTCACCCCCCTTTTGTTTGTATTATTACAATCTATTCTGTGTACGATAAACATTACGCGAGAGTACGAGAGTAGTGGTATCATAGAGTTGTTGGTATAGATCTTTTTTTCTTTTCTCGTCAGGACGGCTGTTTCCAAATTCTATTTATTTACCTTCTTCCCCAGCTTTTACTTTGTGTGTACGTATTGTTTCCATGTCTTGATGGAAAGCCTTTATCCACGTCCTGGGGCAGACATGACGTTTATTGAAAACGAGGCTTTGCTCACTTTGGCTGTGTTTCGTGCCTTGTCTAGCTTCTTCAGGCCTATTCGGTCCGTCATGGGCGTCGCATTGATGATGTTGTCAAAGTCGTCGTTATCATCGTCATGGTCACTAGCGATCTCGTCTTCGCGACCTTTGTTGTCGCCGCTCTCATTCTCGCCGTTGTCCGAGTCTGGTTGAAAGTCCAAGGCCACTTTAAATTTTTGCGACTCATAAGCTTTATGCGATTCTTTGCGATTTGACTCGCCTCGCACAACCTGTTGTATATCCTTGGGTGCGGGGGCATCCTGGAATGTCTTGGAGGCAAGCACTTTGCGTCTAATTTCAGCCATGGCAGCCTCTTCGTCTTCATCGTCTTCATCGGAGGAAATGTCGAACCGGTCCTTGATTTTCTCCTCGGCTGCCGGCTTTTTTTCGGGCTTTTTGCCTAGATATATGCCATCGGCGCTCTCGTCTCCGCTGTGGTTGGCGTCATCCGGGCTTTCTTCTTCTGAGCCTTCCTCATCTTGGCTTTCGTCTTCCTCAGAGTCTACTGGTGCTCTGTGATTGGTGTTTCCAGAAGTCCACATGTCGTCCTCTTCGCGAGACTCGTGATATTCTCTTTCTAGCTTTTCCATCCACTCATCCTGCACGGTCTTAATGCTGGCCTCGTCTTCGCAGGCTGCATAGCGCTTTAGAATGGTTTCATTGATATCTAGGAAGGCCTGGCCATACGAGAACGGCTCCAGAATTGTCTCCGCCCAGTCCAAATGGCCACAGATGGCAAATGCGGCCGCCATCGCCTCAGCGCAGTTCAGGCGCCAGGGCTTACCGTAGTTGACGGTGTTGGCGGCGACTAGGTATGGCAACAAGCGCTCACATTTGCCGCTAACGCGACTCCATTGTATCTCGGCCATACGTGCCCAAGAGCACTCAACAACTGCACAGCCAAACTGCTCCAGCATCGGTGCATCAGCAGGCGACAAGGTCTTTTTGCCGTTTGGCGTGATAATGACACCAGGGAATCGCTGGCCAACGTGCAGCTCACGCATAAGACCGTTCTTCATGAGCTTCTTGCCGGAGCATCGCTTAGGATCGCAGTGTCCCAAGTCCCAGCAAGCAGCCTTGAATGGCAAGGCAGCGGACGACTGGCCGTCGCGTGTTGTGCGTTGACGTGGAGGGCCATGGTGGGACTTTTTGCCGCGAAAGTTTTCCTTCTTGTGGCGGACCATTTTATGGGTGGATGACAAATAGTGTTTGGCCCAAGAATCAGCAAAGAACTGTGACAAAATATCAAGACCAACCGCAAACCCGCCCCTGAGCTGTGGGATGTGGGAGTAAAGTTTGAAGGCGCTTAGCGTTGAGCTGCGCTTAAGGAAGCATCGATTGAGGGGCAGATGCGAATTACCCCGCAGTGCAGGGTTGATGAGGTAGGCTCGACTAAGCTTGCGTGCTAGTTGTAGGTGGCTGAGCCTATGAAGGCAAAAAAGAAGAAGCAAGCGATGGTGCAATGTGCTTATATCAGCAGGTACCGTATGTATCTCACGATAGTACAAGTTTTACAGTTCGTGAAGCTCTACAAAATTACCAGACGCCACACTGGCGACCGACGCCACGCAAAGACGACGAGCGCCACTCAAGTGGGGCCCCACATTGTTAGGCAAGGCAAGCATTTAGCAATGGAGCACTAGGCTTCTGTTAGCTATCTTATCGAAACGATAGGTGGTTTGTTCAAGAAGACCAATTGTAGCCGTGCATGCATAGCTCTCACTGAATCTCAAACGTCAATACCTTTGCTTTTCTAGCCTTTGTTTTAACACTCTCGACATCCAGTGCCTTGTTGCTCTGCCATGCGTGGCTCTTTGTTATAGCACGCGCGATAGCTTCTCATTACAGCTGTTGCTTTCTAAAAGGCCTACCTGTTATTTGCACCCCAAACAACTCCGCCTGCCATCTCTAGTGTGTTGATTGACGCCCGTATTCCACGACATCGCCCCGCACCGCCACTGCCCATCCACCTCTTATTTAGCCATTCACGTCCAGGTCTTTTTATTTGCCTAGAGCTGTAAACCTCATACCTTGGGTATCTTCGCCATCGGACTGCCCCCAATGTCTCAGCTGCAGCGATACCTTCAGGCTGCCTGCAGCCCTGAAAACTTCGAGCCAAACCTTGCCCTCAATCTCGAGATTGTCGATTTGATCAACTCCAAGAAGGGCAATGCCCCACGCGAAGCGGCCACCACTATTGTCAACTATATCAATCACCGGAACCCTACTGTCGCGCTTCTTGCCTTGCACCTCCTCGATATCTGCGTGAAGAACTGCGGCTATGCCTTCCATCTTCAGATAAGCACCAAGGAGTTTTTGAACGAGCTCGTCCGTCGCTTTCCCGAGAGACCGCCCATTCGCTGCTCCAAGGTGCAGGCCAAGATTTTAGCCTGTATTGAAGAATGGCGCGGCACGATTTGCGAGACCAGTAGATACAAGCAGGACCTTGGCTTTATCCGCGACATGCACCGCCTTCTAAGCTACAAAGGATACAGCTTTCCCGAAGTACGCCGTGAAGATGCTGCCGTGCTGAATCCTAGCGATGTAAGTATTAAAACATTTATCGCGACAGCAATATTGCTTCCCCCCC
>NETT01000067.1:2920-25574 GCA_003449175.1 Ceratocystis smalleyi | reverse complement strand
TGTGCATATCGAAAAAGTAGCATGTGCTAACAAAACCACAGAATCTCAAATCCGCAGAAGAGATGGAGGAAGAAGAGCGGGAAGCCCAGTCTGCCAAGCTCCAGGAACTCATCCGTCGCGGAACACCCGCCGATTTACAGGAAGCGAATCGCCTCATGAAGGTTATGACCGGTTTCGACACCCGATCAAAGACCGACTACCGCGCAAAGGCCGCCGAAGAAGTCGGCAAAATACAAGCAAAGGCTCGCTTGCTGGAGGAGAGACTCGAGGCTTTTCAGCCAGGCGACAAGATGGTGGATGGCGACGTCTTTTCAGAACTCGCTGCTGCTCTACAGAGCGCACAGCCTAAAATCCAGAAGATGTGCGAGGAAGAGTCCGAAGACCACGAAGCTGTCGCCAAGTTGTTTGAAATTAATGACAACATTCACCGGACCGTCGAGCGTTATAAGTTGATGAAGAAGGGCGATATTGAAGGCGCAAAAAGCATTGCTGGTGGACAGCACACCAAGTCTAAAGCAGCTGCACAGTCATCTACTAACACAAGTGCATCTACTGAGCTGTCATTGATAGACTTTGGCGGAGACCCAGAGCCTGCTGCTGGCTCTAGCACACCATCCTCTAGTCAAAAGCCTTCGAGCTCTGCGAGCCTAGAAAATGATCTCTTGGGCTTAGCCATTGGTGAAAGCTCCTCTACTCCGGCATCCTTTGGCCAAGGCGGAGGCATTGCTCTAGGCTTTGGGGCTAACCCTAATGTGCCTGGCCCGAGTCTTCTTTCTTCCATGACCCATAATAGCACTGCCAGAACGGCCTCGCCACTCGCGAACTTCTCTCCTTCCCCCGGTCTTTCCCAGGCTCAAACTCCCCAGCCTGCAGCCTCAAATGATCCCTTTGCTGCTCTTGCTGGCCTCTCTTCTTCCTCGAGCCCCGCGCCTGCTGCTGCTAGTGTTGGCGCCTCTTCGGTTAAAAATACACTCACCTCTGCACCCACCCCTGCTACCGCTAGCACAACCGTCCCGGCCGAAGATGACGAGTGGGCGTTTTCTTCTGCACTACCCGAGGTGTCTTCTGCTCTCAAGGAAGTCCGCTCTAGAGTGAACAACACAAGTATTAAGATTGACATGGTGGCTGGCCGCAGGCCAACTAGTGTGAACGCCATTGCTGTAGCGTTTTTCTTCAGCAACAACACCCCCCAAACTATCGGACAACTTCACTTCCAACTTGCTGTCACCAAGGTATGTCATTGCAATTATATTTATCCTGTGAGACCCCCACTAACCTCTACTCTCACCACGCAAAGGGCTTTGAACTGGGCCTCCAGCCTCAAACAGGCCGTGACCTTGCACCTCACCAGAAAGATGGTGTGACGCAAGCTGTTGAAGTATGGAAAGCCGGCGATAGGGCCTCTAAAGTTGACTCAGTCAAGCTGCGCTGGCGGATATCTTATTCTCTTTCTGGCGAGACTAAGACAGAAATGGGCGAGATTTCGGAAATTACCATTGCCTGAATTGTGCAGTGGCGCACCGTATACCACACCTCCTTGTGTTCCGTGTACAGTCTTTTGTTCTAGCCGTACATTGTAGTTGGTTTTGCCGTTATTGGTTTTTTCTTTTTTTCTTTTTCCTAAGCCAGTCTCGTCCTACACCTTGATTCATGTCTTGGCCCCCGTCATGTATGAGCTGATGATGCTTCACTGCCTCATTGTTGATTTTTTTTCTCTTTCGTTTGTCTTTTGCTGCGCAAGCCTTGGATTTTGTGAGCTCGGGGAGTAAAATAAAGTTATGCTAAGTCTCTCATTCAACTGCGATTCTTCGTTAAAAAGCGAAAATTGTCTTGGTCGTTGTAACTCCGTGCGACTGCAAAAGCGGTGACATCAGTATTTCCTGATTAAGTTATATTGTAAGGCTGACAGTCCAAGGAGAAGGATCTGGCAAAATTGAGCAAGGCTGAAGACAAATTGAGATTATCGACTTTTTCTCTCCCAAGTTTCAACTTGCTTAGTTTTGAGCGTGTTGCCCTTGTAGTAACTGCAAGCTCAGCCACACTTCAAGCTTTTTTTCTGAATCAGATTCATAGTCGAGTCTATACACCAAAAGATTATTGTCTTGGAAAAGGCTACGTCATCATGGATATCTCTGACAATACCTCATCACCACGCTCGCCTAATCAAGACGGCACTTTTGAACTGGAAGAAAAAGCCGACGACAAGCAGTCCAAAAGCCATTCTCGACGAAGCCACCGTGACAAGGAGCATGGCTCTCGTGGTCATCGCCACCGTGACAGCAGATCCGAGCAATCTAACCGCCACCGTCGCAATTCTCATGAACGACGCGAACGTGGCTGCGGCTATGAAGACTCGAGGTCCCACGGATCTTCTTTTCGGCGATCACGCTCTCGCTCGCCACATTCACACAGCCACAGGCACCGAGAACGCGACGATGCACAGCGCAAGAGCCATAAAGCTCAGCGAGAAAAAAGGCACTCCCAAAATCGCGACAGCAGCGCAGATGCAGATCGAAAGGATAAACGAGGCTCGGATCGTAGAAGCGACGCTATATCCAAACGACGTCCGCGGCGGCGCCGCTCTTCGCCTTCGCGTTCCCGCTCCCCAGGGACTAAGAGGCCAGTCTCTAGAAGCCCAGTACCGGCCAATCGCACGGCACTGCCTTCCCAAGAGTCGTCGTGGGCAGTAACCCGCGGTGAAGTACCACCGACTGAGAAGGAAAAGCCCAACTTCAACACTACTGGCTTTCTCGCCGCGGAATCCAACTCGGTACAACAGTCTGACGGCACTATCATTCGCCTCAAGTACACAGAGCCTGCAGATGCCTGTAGGCCGCGCAAGCGCAAGCGTGAGTCTTGGAAACTGTTTGTCTTCCAGGACAAGCAAGTTCTCGATACAATCCCACTTGTCGAAAAAACAGCCTGGTTAGTCGGCCGCGAAAGCGCGATATGTGATTTCCCGGAAACCCACGCCAGTGTCAGTAAGCAGCATGCAGTGTTTCAGTTCCGGCTCAAGGAAAAAAGAAATGAGTTTGGCGACCGGGAAGACACCGTCAAGCTTTACGTCATTGATCTCGAGAGTTCGCACGGCACAAAACTCAACAACGAGCCTATACCAACAGGCCGCTATGTGGAACTGCGTAGCGGCGATGTTGTCAAGCTGGGAAAATGCAGCAAAGAATACGTGGTCATGATGGCCTAGAATCTCCTAGACTACAGCCTTTTTACAATACCGACGTACCAACAAACCATGGCAAGGCGGACTTATTTCTGTTTTGAGTCAAGCTACCTTGTGATGCAGGCAAAATTAATAGGAACGCGTTTCATGTAGTTGAACGGCAAGATTGGAACGCCAGAGCAATAAAGTGCCCATCCCTGAGCAGAAGCCCATACTGAGATGTTAGGGTCTCAAGACACCAAAACCAAACCCTGGACGCAAGTGATAGGTGGATCAACACCTGTTGATCAGCGCTTGCAGATCCAGCCATAACGGCTTCTTACTGATGGAAGATCCACAGCTAAAGCAGCGAAATGACAAGAAACATGTCAGACTCCAACTCAATGAGAAGGGTCAGAAGGACTCGGGCCTAGAACAAAACGGCAATATTTGAGTGGCATCATCCACAGATTCCCCAAGTCCAGCCAGCCAGCCAGCCAAGCAACGGTACGGCACGTTTAATGTTATCATGTACACCACCACTTTACAGCTAGTGTGCATACAGGCTTTGATTTGCAAATCACAGCAGGGCCAAACAAGCAGGCCTTGGCTGCCCCTAGCAGCCAATAATGTATATCTGTGACTTGTGCTACGTCGCAAGCCAGCTGCAGCTTCCATTTATAATTTATGACAGGAGCGTGGAGGGATTCTGGGTTTAGTTGGATGTGTGTATCTGTATGCAGATGCGCATATGTGCTTGTGCTGTGCTACTAGTGCGTGTTGCACATAGGAATGCTAATAAAGTACTACATTCCGCTCTATATCACCAGTGGAATGTTTCATGTTGATTCAACGTGTTGCAAGACGCTTCACCAATAGATGAGAAGACTCACGACGACAGGTAAATACGGAAGGAACTACCGTTTCGGAGGCTCCCAAGACTTTCCTCAAAATAAAGGGCGTTTATAATCAAACAGGGCCGCTATAATCTGAAGACCTTTGCTGATCCGATCATCTCAATCCTCCTCCCTCTCTTGATCTTGGTGTCTCCTAGCAGAGTTTATACATTGGCAGTACCATAGCATTCAAAGATACGCGACCTACTGATAGATAGCCCGCCCACAATGCAGCTGGCCCTTGTAAGTCGCGCGTTGCCTGCCTGCCTGCCTGCCTGCCTGCCTGCCTGCCTGCCTGCCACCCTCCCCTTCTCAAAAGGCTAACACCGTGATATCTTGCAAGATCCTTTTCCTATCAAACATGGCCATGGGCCTGTGTTCAACTGCGGCATCAAATAAAACCCGACTTGCGCCATCGGGCTGCCCTGACTTCGGAACCCTGACATCTTGGGATTCTTGTAGACCGAGATATAGCAGCAACACAACATGGGACGACAGCGCTGGGAACTACACCCTGAATAGCAGCACCACCAACGGCACATGCGACAGCGAGATTAACAACACGACAACAACTGCTAGTAGCCCGGAGCAAACAGACACACTACCTGCCATACTCTTTGAGCAGGACTGCTGCTATGAAAACATCCAGCAAATCTGCACATGCCGAAAGTGGGATGATTGGTGCCGGTCCCGCTATAGCACCTGCTGCGGGCCTGTTAGAGAATGTGCCGAGCAATGCGTCTGTATTCCAGAGGAGCTCATATGTGGCAAGAGCAAGTACGACCGCGTGTGCAGCGATCCATACGCGGGCCAGCCGTCCATGGAGACTGAGCTTATGGCAAGACAGACTAGTCAAGAACAGTCCCGGATATTTCAATGTCCAGACTGCAGCACTTAGCGCTTGGATTTGTGGGGTTGGGTTGAAGGCATAAACAAACAGTGCTGCTATCTGGATGGCCTACACGACGGCGCAAGATAGACTGGGAAACTTTTATGGTAAGAGAGGAAATTGGACATAGGCTACGGACTCCTCAGTTCTAGGAACATGTACTTACTACATACTAAACATCATAACGAAAATTTGCACAACTAGCGTAGAAGATCGGGCTTTCACAGCCGTCCATGCGCCCGAGAAGAGGAAGGAGAAGAGAAGCCAAGTACACTGCGATAGGACACTATTGTGATATGGTGTGGATGGTACATTGAGAATGCCTTAGAATGCTTGCTGGTCTCCTGACTCACTAGGCAGCCTGTTTATTGGTAGCTTGTTTTTGGCGGTCTTCAAGTTTGTGTCCGGACTGGGGTTCAAATATGCAAGAACTCGTTCATGGTGTATCGGTTTTTTTTGGGATTGGGCGACGGGATACCTTGAAGCTTACACAAAGACGCGGGAAGTTTTTCTCGGGGGGAAGGACAGTCGTGTCGTAGGTTCGTATGCACATGCAACGGGCAGGCCTGGCTTCCATGAGATGCATGATAAACCGTGGTCGTGGTGTGGTGACTACAGTAATGTGCCGCGGTGATGATATGCACCTCGGTTGTCCGACAACGCATCTCCTTGGCCTGCCTAGCGATGTTGAGAATGCGTCGCAAGATTACCAGCCGCTCCAGTGTAGACATCCGGGCAGTTGTCCGGCTGGCCTGTGTTCCCAGGACCAATAAGATGGCAGAACTGCCGTTTTGTCCTTGAGAGTTGGATGGCCAGTGGAACAAGGTGTCAAGTGTCGAAATAACATTTCCATGCCAAGATGCAAGATGGACGAGCAGATCTCAAGGGGGCACCAGCGCAGACCGGGATTTTGAGTTACATGTGCAATGCTGTCTGCAAGGGCGGGCCCTGGGCCAACAGCCAAGACCTGATTCTGGGCAAACTGGTCTCTTGCACGATTTCGACCGTGTGCGCTAGTATTCCGCGCCTGCGATTCCGCCTGTTGCTGGTAGCGAGGGGCAAAGAGGCGTACTGCCTGCCTGCTGGATACGCGGACTAAGGTCTCGGCTACAATGCGGCATGCGTTACTGTCTTGGAAGGTTGAAAAAGGCCGAAAACGGCACAAGAGAAGATGGTTGGGTGCATGCTGTGATGGAGGCGGAGCGAAAAAGCCAGCCGGCAGTTAGGCTGTTGGCATCGTGGTACTGGCTCTTTGAGAGGTGGCTTGGTAGAGCCCTGGAAGCATGAAACAGGACCTGTGGGTTTGAGCACAACATCGAATTAGGTGGTTGAAACAGAGGACATGCAAAACGACAGACAAGTCAGCATGCTATGGGTGGCTGAGGCTAGCTAGGCTGGGCCCTATCTGCGCAAGGCCGAGAAACTTTGGCAGTGGGGGGCATCAAAAGCGCTGTTTCGCCGCTGCAACTCCTATCGTTGTCCGAGATGGTGTGCGGCTTTCGGCATTTAGAGGCTGGCTGCTTTGCCTTGACTCGGACAGAATCTGTCCTCCGCTTACCTGAAAAGAACAGCATTCGATTTAGCAAGCGCGGCCATCCGCATGGCGTCAATATTTATTCCACGAGCAGAGCAAACCCCGGCTTGTATTTCTCTATCCGGCTTGTCCATCTCGCGTTACCAGGAAAAGTTCATGATCAAGGTGTCTGACCTGTACTGGACCCCTCTTCTCAGCCCGATTAAGCTTAAGCCTGCGGGCTCGCAGGGGTTTCTATCCCTCAACTCCACATCCGATGAGCATCTTCTGCGTGTTCTGCGCTCGTTTGAGCAGGTTTCTTTGTCGCTTTTTGACAAAGCTATCGACTGTAGCGGCTGTAGCGGGCGGCGGGAGGCAACTAACAGCAAGCTAGCCCGTGAGTAGAAACTTGGGGCTCTGTGCGTAAAAGCTGCCCATGCCAGCTAAGCTAGCACTCCGTTTTCGCCCATCTTGATGAGGAGGGGGAGACGGGCGCCTCTTCTTTGCACCATCAGGGTACGTAATATGCATACATGACATCTACACGACATGGGCAGACAAAATCACGCGATGTCTGCTGCTGTTGGTTGTTGCAACTGTACCGGAAAGGGCTCGTTCGCAATACCAAGCAACTTGACAGGCTGGGCAAACGAAGCACAGACAAAACAGGGCGGTAGCTAGCAGCACTAAGACGGACGGCTCTGTTGGCGTGGAGAGCCCATCCTGCCGTCAAGGATGGAAGCGGAATTTCTTTCTCCGAAAACCTCAATGTCTGAGGTTGTGCCTGTTGATATGCTTATAGACTTGTAGGGATCAGATAGCGCACAGGGTATAAAGGCGAGACCTGCCCTCACTCACGACTCTTCTTTTTGATCATGGCCATTGCTCCTTTCCTTCTCCTGGACTTTTTTCCTTGCTGCTCACACTAAAACATGAAGTTCTCCGCCTCTCTTCTTCTGGCTGCTTCAGCTTCAGCCCACTTCACCCTCACCGACCCCAAGTCCATCGGCTTTAATGACGATAATGAGGGCGAGTCTCCCTGCGGCGGCTTCTCTGTTACCTCTCGTGACAATGCCGTCGAATTCCCCTCCGGCGGCCTTTCCTTTACTGTTGTCAGCACCCATGCTGCCGCCGACTGGACT
Organism: Ceratocystis smalleyi; assembly: GCA_003449175.1. Classification (NCBI taxonomy): domain Eukaryota; kingdom Fungi; phylum Ascomycota; class Sordariomycetes; order Microascales; family Ceratocystidaceae; genus Ceratocystis; species Ceratocystis smalleyi. The sequence continues at coordinate 17,977 of NETT01000067.1, read as the reverse complement.
TTCAAGGCGGCCCTTCTGAACAACACCGATGACTTCCAGTACCTGATCGCCCCCGTCTCCCAGGAGGGGCTAGGAACCTTCTGTCTTCAGAACATTCCCGGCCCTTCTTCCTGGGCTGGCCAGGAGGGTGTTGTCCAAATTGCCCAAGGCGCCACCGATGGCTCGTTGTATCAGGTAAGACCACGACTGTCAATGCACAGCACACGTCTCATCAACCCCCTACTAACTTGACGTTCCCTCGCAGTGCGTGGCAGTCACCTTCACCGACGGCACCTCGGGTTCCAAGCCCTCTGCTTGCACCAACAGTAGTGGTATTTCCGTCTCCTGGAGCGATCTGCCGTCCGATGCTGTCATGGCGGGCTCATCGTCGAGCTCAAACCCGAGCTCTTCCAGCTCATCTTCGCCTTCGACCTCGTCGTCATCCGCGGCTTCCAGCTCTCCTACCAGCGCTGCTGGCCAATCCATTTCTTCATGTGGCTCTGCTGCTCTCCTCGCGGCAGCTGCCTACCTGCTGTAGAAAGACGCAAAATGCTGTGTAATCAGTACGTAATACCGACGGAGGCAACAGGACCACGTTGAGCTACCGAATCAGGAATTTGTTCGTTTGTTGGCTTGTTTGTTTTGATACTTGGCATATGATATCGGAAACTTTGGGCGCAATTTATATTGTGGTATACTGTAGGTAGATTTAATTGTTTAATATCCTATATCGACATGTAGGTTGAATAAATTAAAGAGCGAGATCCAAGTTCTGTGAGCCTTGGCTCTGATTGTGCCATGCTGATAGACACAGCACAAGCTGCACTATCAGCATCTGTGCCTATTGCAGCTTAGGTATATATATGCATGTAATTCTCCCTGTAGCTCAGCTTCCTGTCGAGAATCCTTCCACGTGAAGATAGCACGCTTCTTGGCCGACTTTTGCCCGTGAAATGTTAATCCGGGCGACGGCCGTCCGCACATCAGCCACAAGCTCCGCTCCACCACATACTGCGACAGCACCAGAGCATGGGCTAGAAATTGCCGCCCTAATGAACGAGGCTACACTCGGCCGGCCGTACGACTCTGTTACTTCGCACGCCCCGGCGACTGATACGCCCAGCTCATCAAGATCCATGTCTAGTGAGCTTCGTGCCGTGTCGACAGAGACCTTGCGTGCCTCTGTGTCCTCGTCGTTGGCATCGAAGCCAGAGGAGCCAGGCGAGAAGAGGGTAGATGTCGCAGTATACGGGGTCAGTGGCAGAAGCGGCGATGCATGAGCCTTCATCGGCTTCATAGGCTTGAGGTGTAGAGACGGCGGCGGACCTTTTACAGCACTAGGCTTCGGCTTGCATTTTTCGATGGGTTCCTCTTCCCCTTCTGAAGCGTCGCCATCGTGGCTGGACAAAAGAGAGCCCAATGAATCTGTGGATCCTATGGCCTCAGCATCCAGGTTTTGGTATGTGCGGCCCGTGGTGGCAACTTCAAGGGACACAGCCACCCCCTGGTTAATAGCAGCTTCAGTGGCAGCCTTAATACGCGCACGGTAATAGTGCAAAACTGCATTTTCGCGGCCAATCATCAGTAGCTTGATTTTGCGCACATGCGATTCAGGGGCTCCCAAAATCTTCTCTGCCACAGCAGCTGAGAATGAGGCGCCGGTTGAGCTAGAAACGAGGACGAGCGTGTCGTGCTTATCAAGCGGCGGAGATCGCCCCTCCTTGTTCAGCACAAAAGCACGGAAGCCGTCGTTGGCAATGCTTTGTGAAGCACGAGCAAGATTGTTGAGCTTAGCGGTGAATCCGGTCTTGGTTTTGAGGGCAAGCTGAATGCGGGGACATTGGCAGGAGCGGGCATCCTTCGAAGGCGGCAGAATAGTGAACGGATGCGGAGACTGGAATGCAAACATGGGCATCCATAGGTCGATAGACTGGCCGGCTTGAAAAGAGACATTGCCTGCGTTGTGAAGCGTGACGACGGTCAGGTCCTTTCCGACTGCTTCTAGTGTCATCTTGTGGCCAAGATTGTAGCCCGTACAGTTCCCCCACTGCGACTTCCAGCTAACGTTCATATACACAGCCGTGACCAGCCGCGAAATCCAGTCAACAACAATAAGGCCTACGGCCATCTCGACGCTTCGCCGGTGATGGCCAGGCACATGCAGCCACATCAGCCACAAGCACAAAAAGGCACAGACGGTGTGTTGGATTACAAAGAATTCATATGAAAGCTTGCGTAGTGGCAACAGAGAGCTCAGGACCGTCCACAGCATGATAGCCCATGCCACGATGCCCCATTTCACGTACGGGACAATCTCAAGCTCCGTGGATAGGAAGTGTGCTGGTGCCCATTGAGCGAAGAACGCAATAGCATGCACAGTGACAGAGCCGATGAAAATACGCGACACCCAACGGTGGAACCAGATCAGGTCCTTGTACGAGCCACCTAGCAAATAACGCAAGCCCGGGATTTGGGCGCGCGTAGCGAGAACATAGACCACGGGCACTTGCGGAATAGAAATTAGAGCCCCACGGAAGCCAATGCGCTCGGCATACGTCTCGTCATGCTTGACAACCCGGTAAGACAGCAGCCCGGCGACGAAGGCGCTGTAAAGACCGACAAAGATGACCTGGCCCAGCGGAATAGCCGGAAGCCTGATGGATGGCAATCTAAGGGTCGTGCTAGCGACAAGGGTAGCAGAGGCGAGAATTGAGCGAGGGATAGTAGTGAGTTGAGAGGAGGTATGTTGAGCGGAGGCTTGTCGCAGGGGCACGGCAGCACGAGTTCGTCTAGAGAGATGGTTGTGGTTAGAAGAAGGTTGGTTCAAGATATGTAGCATAGCCCAGATAGTGGTTAGACGTACTGGCGACGCTGCCAGGATTGATACGTGACAGCGCTTAGCCTGACTGCGAATACCAGCACTACAGTCGCCATGAAGACATGGCCTAGAAGATGATTTCGGTTGGCCCATTGGCGGTCAGGGCCATGGTTGTGACCGTCATGGTGGTCTGTCTCACCAGCATCAAGATGGCTGTCTTCCTCCCCCTCGCCGTCATGATGGCCTTCATGGCGAGCCAGGAGGTGGAACAAGGACTGCATCGCCAGGGCGGACATTGCAGCAAGGCCAGAAGAGAGAGAGAGAAAGAAAAAAAGAAAAGGCAGGGAGATATGAAGAAAACGAGAGTGAAGTGAGAAGTAAAAGGAGGGGAGGGGGGGAATACAACAAGTATACGAGATCGCTGGAGGTGACTGACTGACTGACTACCTCTGGCCCTGGACCGTCGCAATAAGGGCGACGGAGAGGAAAATAGGGACAAACGAGAAGCTCTGGAATATTTCCGTTTATAAATAACACATGCGTAATCCCGTTGATCCCGCTCCTAGTCGGGGGCTTAATGATAGGAGAGGAGGGGCTGAGGCTTAGAGCCAGCAAATAAAGCTACCCATTGCAGAAACTTGCGCACGGAGACAGCCCTGCAGCACCTCAAAATAGCGCCCTGTCGCTGTGGATTTCCAGAAGACTAGCCCAGCGCAACACGGCCCATCACAGGCGGCGTTCAGGGCATGCAGACCCCTGTTTCCTGAGCTAGTTTCAGAATGCATGTTTGACGATGGTCTTGGCCGCCAGAGCTGCGTTGTATATGTAAGTGAGAGGAAAACACAGAATGCACTCTGATGCGTCGTTTGATCTTGATGATTCCAGTAGGCGTTAAATATACTCATATCAGAATGAACACTCGTCTCGAGATAGAGCCGATGTCTCGCTTATGTATACTTGGCTTGGGGGGCCTAGGATCAGGAATACATGCGTGATAGCTGCGATGTCGCTGAAAATCCTGCTTAGTACAGGCCTGCTTACACAGGAGAATCCCACTCGGAGATCTGATAAGCACGCAGCATCGCCGGCTTCGTTTTCAACCCTGTTAGAAACAATACCACCCAAGCAAAAAGCAAAGCAGCGCAAACATCAATATGTCGGCTACCAGATACGTTATTGGTGTCGATGTTGGAGGTACTGAAATGTACACACACCACTCTAGTATATAAAGTGAATCTAACTTCTCCCTTCTCTACCTCAAGGCACCAACACTGATGCAGTCGTTCTTAACCCCCTCCTCAAAGGCGCTGCTGCTGTCAAGGCTACATACAAAGCCTCGACCGGCTGCGACTTGACGACCGGGATTGAGGCTGCCATCGCCGCAGTTCTATCCCAAGCCGCCATTGCGCCCAGCGATATCACGGCTCTGATGATCGGGACAACAGTTAGTCGAATTTCGACAGTAAAATCGCCTTTGGATCCTATCTGACCTGGATTTGCAGCACTTTGTCAATGCCGTTGTGGAACGGGATGCAGGCCGGCTAGAAAAAGTGGCAGCTATTAGACTTTGTGCCCCAAGCTTCACCTCTGGTCTCCCGCCGTTTGTTGACTTTCCTGAAGATCTGAGTCGTAGTAAGTCCATGGCGTGGTTTACCCCTCATTCTGATTCCGCTATATTGTATCGCGTTGACATTGTCTTCCAGTAATCAAGGGGTATGCCGTCCAGATCAATGGTGGTCTTCAGATCGAAGGCGACCCTATTGCAATGGTTGATCAAGCTGAAGTGAACGCCCATGCCGCAGCCATCAAAGCCCTGGGGCTGCGCTGTGTCGTAGTCACCGGCGTCAACTCTCCCCAGGACGAGGCCTATCGACAAGAAGAAACCGTAGCCAGCATTCTCAGGGCTACTCTCGGGCCCGGTGTTAGCATTGTCTGCTCCAAGGACGTTTCAGGCCTAGGACTGCTAGAGCGCGAAAACGCAGCAATTATCAACGCATCAATCTTGCGTTTTGCCCAAAGCACCATTCGCGGATTCCGACGTGCTATGGACGGCCTAGGGCTTGTGTGTCCGTTGTATTTGACTTCAAATTCGGGGCATTTACTTACGACCGAAGACGCTATGAAATGCCCAGTATCCATGTTTTCTTCGGGGCCGACAAACTCCCTCCGTGGCGCAGGCTTCTTAGCCCAGACGGGAGAGGCCAAGACTTCCCCCGGCAGGGAGGACAGTCCGCTTACTCGATATGTTGTTGATATTGGAGGAACTACTACAGATATCGGATGTCTATTGCCAAGCGGATTTCCAAGACTGGCGAGCGCTTTCACAACCATGGGCGGGGTCAGGGTTAATTTCTCCATGCCACAGACTGAATCGACAGGGCTAGGTGGCGGCAGTGTAGTGAGGTTCGCAAGCGGGACGGCAACAGTCGGGCCAGATAGTGTGGCCAAAGATCTTGCACTGAAAGCCAAATGCTTTGGGGGCCATGTCCTGACGAGCACAGACATGATGGTAGCTGCAGGCAAAGTCGGCATCGGATCTGTCAGGCCCATGGTCGAACAAGGGGAGGTGCTCCAGTTCACGCTACTGGCCAAGAAGATAATAGAAGACGGCCTAGACCGCATGAAAACGTCTTCCGGGCCGTGCAGTGTGATTCTGGTTGGCGGAGCATCGTTCTTGTGCCCCCCGTCTCTTGAAGGTGTCTCCAATATTGAAATTCCTAAGCACGCTGAAGTAGCTAACGCAATCGGCGCGGCTGTTGGAGAAGTCGGAGCCAGTATAGTCGCAATCGTTGATGAGTCAAAGAAAGACGAATGGCTTGTGCAGGTGAAAAAGGAAGCCTTTGCCAAGGCTATCGAGAAGGGTGCCTTAAAGCACGGCATACGTGTTATTGAAGAGGATATTCGTGGGCTGCCATACGTCGATAGAAAGTTCAAAGTTTCGGTCAAGGTCGCAGGACCGATTGACTACGCGAAACTCGCTTCCGTCGGGGCAGGTGCTTTCTCGGAACAACTGGCTACAGGAGAGGCTGTCGAGTCGCAAAACAAGGTCCAGACACACAACCTCACAGAAGAGATTCATATCAGGCCCGCCCAAAAGGACGACTACGCGAGCTACCGCCCAACAATCCTGCCGTCTCGCCTATGGTCTCTCACCGAAACAGACCTTCTCTTCATCTCCCGTGGCTGTTATATTCTCGGCTGCGGTGGCGGCGGCTCTCCATACGCCAACTATCTCGAAGCTAGACAGCTTATTCGATCTGGCGCTAGTATCACAGTAATCGATATTGAAGATCTTGCTGACGATGCCAAATGCCCTCCTGTTGCGGGGCTCGGAAGTCCCATGGTTGGGCTAGAGCGGCCTGGTAGCAAGGCTGTTCTTCACGCCATCCAAGAAATCGAGCGCCACCAGGGCTTCAAGGCCACAGCTACTCTTGGAGCAGAGATTGGGGGCGGCAACGGCATGGAGGCACTGCTATGGGCTAGCAGCAAATTCCTGGATGTGCCATGCGTAGATGCAGACCTGATGGGCAAGTGCAATCCCCCCTCCCAACACGATCCCAGCCATGCTGTTGTTGCTAACAGGAAACAGGGCGCGCCTACCCTCGCTTTGAATGCAGCTCACTGTTCATTGGCGCCAAGGACATTAACGAGCTTCTGCCTGCGGCGCTAGCAAGTGGCGATGGCACCAATTTTGTGCTAACTCAGTCCAAGAGCTCGCTTGCCGTTGACCAGACACTTCGTGCAGCCTGCATGACAATGGGGTGAGTTTCTTTTTTTCTTCTTCTTTTTCTCTTTTCCATGCGAGGCTACTTTGATAGTCCTTTTGAGCCTAACCGTCGCGTCAGATCTGCTGCTGGCATTGCCTGTCGGCCTGTATCAAAATCGGAGCTCCAGAATTGCGCCATCCGTAAGTCTGTTTCTCTTGCCTGGCGCCTTGGCCGCGCCGTGTCAATTGCTCAGGCACTAGGCGCTACGGATACCACGCCAGAGCGAATCATCTCGGAGTTTGGTGGTCCAACCAAGGCGGGAAAGGTGTTTGAGGGCAAGATTGTCGGTGTTGGCCAGTATCTTTCCAGAGGTCACACGTATGGCCGCTTAACCATCGAAAGGCTGGCCGGAGATGAGAGCAGTGGGTGCCAGGGCAAGTGCGGGCATCTGGCGCGAGTCGAGATTCCGTTCATCAACGAGAATCTTGTTCTAGAGGGAATCACCCCCAGCGGTGAGCGAAAGGTATGCAGCCCCAGCCCCTTGGAAGCGCACCCGCGCTCTATAGAGGCCATACGTAGTATCCAACTGTGGCTAACGTGCCCCCCTCTCTCCATCTAGATTATCGCCTCAGTGCCTGATCTGATCATGATCCTGGATAGCGTTACAGCAGAGGCCGTTGGAGTCCCAGAGTATCGCTATGGACTTAGGGTCATTGTAATGGTAGCAAACGCGCATACACTATGGACTACACCGAGAGGCCTGGAAATTGGGGGCCCTGTGGCATTCGGATACTCCCGAGAAGACGTGCAATACAAGCCGGCTTTTTGTGGCGGCTATGGTGGAGTGAAAAGTGTGATCGAGGAGTACGGGCCATCGGAAGCTTCAGCGTGATAGAACTAGGGTTATACCGTCCAAACCCTAGCCGGGCTGAACATGTATTTCTCTCCTGTTATAGTGCTACCTGGTCCTAGAAAGCTTTGAAATCAGACTTCTTTCAAACAAATTGCCTATCCTCATGCCCTAGATCAGCAGCCAACCCTTCTTTGTTTGGCTTTCGCCTCGTTGCTGTTTGCCGCCTTATCATGCGACAGTCAAACTCTCCATCACCAACGCAAATTCCACAAGATGCCATAAACTGCGCTCATACTGCCGCGACAAAAACATACACTCAGCAATACACAACACAACAGCCGCAGTTACGTATAGTGATCGATATTCCTCACATGCCTTTTCCATACATACCAGGCTCCGGTCCTGTTTCCCACGATGCCACGATAGTCCCCATCAGTGACTCCACAGCTTACATCATCGACCGGGTGTTTCTTTCAGAGGGGCTTGCCGCCGACGGCAAACTGCGGCCCAAAAGCCTTGCGTGGCTTATTGGCTTTCGCGACCAGCCGGCCGCGCGCATCGTAGTACGCGCATATCAAGTCTATGACTATGTTTCCCCGCGCGAGCTTGAAGAATATGAATATCGCCAATGGCTACAGCGCGAAGAGGAAAAGGAACGACTGACACAGGCCATCGGAGATGGATTCAGTGCTGAAATTGACGCGGCAGTTGCAAGAAAACTAGCAAAGCATGCCCCGGGGCGGCCCGGCGAATCGCACCCTAGAAAAGTGCGGAAAAACCACAAGACAAAGCGCAAACCTGGGCACCGCGACCTTACTACGCCCGTGGTACAAACTCCATCGGACGTGCTCTCGGAAGCCGATGTACAGAAGACGATGGCCATGGTGATTCCGCCAGCCAACATGACAGTGCCGTCAATCTCAGTAGTGCCTAAAAAGCGCAAGATTTCCACACTGGACGAGGTAGTCACAGCACTAGGCTCCAATACGGCAGAACGAAAGGCAACGCTGCCGCAGAACAATTCCAGCACAGATAGCTTCGAGACCGAGGACACCAAGATGCACTCTCCGTCGCAAGCGTCACCACATAAGCGAGCTATGCGAGAATCGGAGTCCGCGCGAGACTCTTCGGCCGATGCTTTAGCGGAGCCAAACCTGCGGCAAACAACTCCCGAACCCGACGCCAACGCCGCGTTCGATCAAGCGGGAGCCAGTGACCGAGACGAAAACAACAGCCAAGCGGCCAATACTACTCCCATACCAAGCGCAAAGCCGGCTGATATGGCTCTGGTACCGGCGAAAACATCCAGCTGGGTTAGCATTAATGGATCTTCCGTCGCACGCCAGTTACAAACAGCACCGGATCGCAAGCCGCCCACGGACGAGGATCCTGGCCAGCACACCCAGGCATTCGAAAGTCACTGCAATAACGGGCACGGCCATGAAGAAGAGCTAGGAGAAGACGAATATATCGTTGCTGCCATTGAAGACGTCAAAACACAGCGCGGCAAGCTGATGTTTCTCGTTCGCTGGGCGGGTGATTGGCCGCCCGATCAACAGCGCACGTGGGAGCCCTACGAAAACATTAATGAAGCGATGACCAAAGCATATCTACTGAATAATCCAATTCAAGCCAAGGCTGCCAAAGCGTCCAAGTTCATTGCAAGACTTATGAAACGCGAAGCCCAGGGGCAGCAGCACAGCACCGGCTCTTTGAACAAGATCATGTCGGCGTTCCAGGGCGACCTAGAAGACGACTAGTACTTCTGCTGGCCAGTAATAATGGCGCAATAAACGATGATAGACTACAAATCTCGCAGGCAACAAGAAACCGTGAGAGAAAGTACGGAAGGCTCGAGTTCCAGTCAAATAAAGATTATGCCTGTTCATGGATTCCTTCCTCCACATTGCACTCACAGAACAGAAGCCTTTCTCTACCCACAATGCTGGTGATTGTTGAATGAATTATATTATATAACCCCACCATGGGCTTTGTTTGTGCACAAAGTACATAGTCTCTGCATTGGTACATTTCACGGAAATTTCCAACGAAGATGCCTCAACGTGTATGTGGCCTCGCTCCAGGCCCCGTGCATGGCCATACAGTTTCCTCCTGGTCGCTACCATGTTAACCGATGAGATTGCAGTTTGCCTTGGCGCCCGAGGGGATGGCGTGGGGGAAGTCATGCCAAACTTTCAAGTTCCTTCCAGTGATCTGCTTCAGCAACTTCCCAGCCTCTTAAGCCTTGACGTCGTATCATCTTTCTAAATGATGTATCTGGAGACGATGCTTGGTCTGGGCATTGTCCCATTACTTGAGCTTGAGCAAGAGGGTCCTGGATAAGGCTCAGGTTTGGCGTGGCCACCTTTATTGTCGCTGAAACGGGACTTGAGCTGTTTACCCAGCCTGATTTCAAGGCAGACAGCGAGAATGGCCGCGGCAAATGCTCAATCCTTGATATAGCCTCATGGAATTGTTGCATGAAGTGCAAGTATAAAGGGTCCTGTGTGATGGGCGAGAAGCGACGACTCTTCTCGGCTATAGCCGCTCGATCGCATGGATCGCGCCCCCATATCAATGTCGGCTTTTTTGGGTTACCATTCCTTGGGGCGACATGAGAAAGTAGAGTTGCTCTGGATAGCGATGCGTATGCACTGCTATTAAGGTCAGCTGGCCTTCCATACCCATACTTTGGCGCAGTTATGAGGACCTCATAGACTAGGGCAGCCCGCTTTAGGGTCGAAAAATATAAGTGAAGTGTCTGCTGCCCATCTAAGCTTATATGAAGCAGTTGTTCGGCAGCCGCTGGATAGTGCATGCCAACATCGAGCAGGAAAGACATAACGAAGGCAGGATTGAAATTAGTAGCCTGAATATAACGGCTAAAGCCCTGTTTGATGTATAAGTGGGTGGCGATGGACATGGGGTATGAATTTGTGCCGACTAAATCAGCGGAGAAGGTCGTCGCTTCGCGTCGCTGATATCCGGAGCTGCTCATGTTGGGTGACCGTATAGAAGTTGAGGGGCTGCAGTTTCTGGATACGATGGGCACGGTATAAGCACCGATAAGGTGCGTCGAGGATGCCTGCTGAGCGAACGTTGCTGCATATTCCGGTTTGGCAAATTCGATCACAGCGCACTTCCGGGCACACTCCGTCCGATCGAGTCTCTTGGTTGCTTTTGAGACTGTAGCAGGAATGTCCAGCATGACTGCCGAGACCACACGCCCACCCCATACGCGCTCCATAACGCGAGACAGATGGGCGTCCGGCGGCAGATTTCCGATAACCACCCGACGGGATCCGTCTAGATCTTCATAACGCTGGTCAGTGTTTTTGGTGTCAAGTTTAATTCCATAGCTAAAGTATAGGCAGGACGACTTAGGGGGCGACCTGCTTGTCGAGATATGCAAGTCCTGGTCGAAAGAAGCCTGTACATGATGTAGCGATGGGCTCGAATGTGACTGAATCATCGCAGATTAGTACTTCACGGAACAACATGCACATTGGAAGAGTTTGATATCTAAGAGCAATGGGAGAATCAAGATATAAGTAGATATTACATTGAGGAAGAGGAAATTGGTTGTTTGTCTGAGGCGGAGAAATAGAAAGAGGAAATGGGACGTTAAGATAATGTTTGTCTAACAATGTGGCGAGATTTGTGAGATAGGTATCGTTAGTTGGGGTAGCATTTTTATCTGATATGCGAAAGAGCAATCGCAGCCTCAGAATCACAAGCCCCTCAGCCAAGTTAATAGGCAGCGCCCGCGTTAGGAGGAATATGAGGATAGAGACCCGTAGGGGGGTCACGAGTAGGGGGATAGGCATCCGCAGAGGTATCACGATAGGCACCTGAAGGGGGAGGGGGAGGATAAACACCCGGAGCTTGAGGGGGGGGATAGACGCCCGGAGCTTGAGGGGGAGGGGGATAGACGCCCGGAGCTTGAGGGGGAGGGGGATAGACACCTGGAGCTTGCGGGGGAGGATAGACACCAGGAACTCGAGGGGGGGGAGGAGGGTAGGGGTTAGATCCGGTGTTAGTTACGCCAGGATCAAGGGGATAGGTAGCTCCGTAAGCAGCGTTAAGCCTTATGATTGCGTTAATAAGATACGCGCCAGGAAAATCCATAGCGATAACACCAATACGGGCAGTATTGCCGTCCAGGAGGTATTCGCCGAGATACCTGTTCATACCGACGTCACCCAAGCCAGAGCCACCACCTGCAATGTCAACAGGTCTAGCGCCAATACTAACAGAGGTATGTGTGATGAAAAGCGTTTCGGAGCTTTTCAGGCTAATGGACAGGATAAAGCATTTGGTAAAGGACCATTTTACTCCCTTGAGAATGTTTCCGGGGGAAGGTCTGAAACCGTAGGTAGAAATAGACGAGGAAGACCAGGGAATACCATAAGGGCTGAAAGACTCGTGCTTGTAGTCCTGGAGGATCAAAACTCTGCCGCGAAGTTCACCAATGGTAGGAATTTTGTTGCTTTTGCCACTGCGAGAGTAGAGGCGAGTGGCAGCAGCATCGCCAAGACGGGTGCCAGGCTCAAAGTATTTCGAGAGCACTTGGTTAAAAGCTCTAGATCCGTCACGAAAGTGCTCTTTCTGGATACGCAGGATAACGGCCTCTTTGGGATAGGCGTCCAGGAAGCCAAAAATAGTGGAAAAGACATCTCCAAAGTTGTAGCCAGTGTGAGTGCTTCTATGGTAGACCACAAGCTCGTTGTTTATGATGCGGCCACTAATGTCAAAGTATCTGATGCCAGAATGAAGCTGGACGTTAAGAGGCGATCTTTGACTTTGCAGTTCAATTTTGTTGATCCTGTCAGTCATGGAGTTGTGGGTTCCGGGGATAGACAGCTGCGAAAGAAGAACGTTATCTCTCACTGTGCTCATCCATGCGGGGTTTTGGACAAGCTCCATATCAAAAGACCAGGAGTCAGAGACACCATTATAGCTGGCAGCGTGACTCAGGGCCAGAGAGGCCAGAGTTGCCAAGATAGAGAAGCGCATATTGCTGACAGCGGCGAGCAATATAGATGCCGGGGAAGCTCAGATATTGGACGAGAGCGAGGGCGAACAATGAAATCGAACGGATGATTCAGAAGGAAAAGAAAGAAGCCCCCAAGAGAGCGACATCTAATCGTATTAATAGCCAAGCCGTGGCCTGACCTCATTAGCTTCGTGATGTTCTGCTGAGGCCATCATAACAGCCTAGCGGCACGATTGAGAATCTTCGTGGGTGGACAGGGGAATACAAAAGCTCCTTTCCTGGTAGAATCGGCTTCCCATTGCCAGCATAAGTGTTTGGGATCGCTATCAAGCCCTGTGGACATTAATTTTAGCCATAGAGAAGCTGTCAACATTGGGAAAACGCACCAACATTTTCCCTTTTCGCGCGACATCCCTCAGTCTCTTGTGAGGCGAAGTCGTGAGCCGGGTGCAGCTTTCGACCCGGCTCAGGTTAGAAAGAGGGGCGGAGAGGATAGAGGGGGGCAGATTGAGACCCGGCGAATCGTTGCATAAGGCCGACGACCACTTTGCCAAGGTTTACTCTCCAAGAAGCAGAACATTTGGCCTAGCGCCTCCATAGCGCGCTGGTTTTATGGCCTGCTTTGGGCAGCACGGGAGAACCAGCAGACAATACAGCGTAACAAATTCCTGGCCTTATCTTACACAGGGTAATTCCTTTGAGGATGAATGGCAAATAGCAAGACAAATGGCCTGCTGCGTGCTTGTCCTTACAGGGTGGCTCAACGCGACCTGGGACTACTGCTCGTACTCCCATCGCCGTCGAGATAGAGAGCAGAGACAGGCTAGAAGAGTATGTGTCTACTTGCCATATGAATGTAAACACTCGCATGTGTGCACATCTATTAGAACATGGAGTGAACCTTTTGTTGTTCGTCTGTTAAAACAGCCTTCCATGGAATTTGATTACGTGATCGCGTACTCGGGCATGGCCGGGATCTTTGTGTGCGGCCATCTTTGTCATGCTGTGGCTGCTTTGGTTTTGATCACTTTGGTGTCTGCTCCTTTTATCTTTATTAGCTTCCACGACGCCGTTGACTGCCGAGCCGAACAGTTGCAAGAAGGCAAGCCCTCTACCACTGCTTTTTGACCCCAACGAGGTAATGATTGGGAGTAGCTGAGTTAGGTGTAGGACAAATCTCTGGCATAATAATGTCAGGAACTTTGCTCCGGCCCAAACGCAATAGAGCATGAATGGAGCTCCGTATTTCCTTGTTTTTGTCGGTTGTCTGGATTGGTGAGCCATTAACCTCAGGGTGCTTCGTGTTGTGACGTGTCGCTATTTTCTCTTGGTTTTGTGCAAGTTCTCTCGAGTTTCCATACTGACTGGACTTGACACTGCATACAAACCCGGTATTGTTTGATCTTGGTGATTCCAGTATTCAAATTAAACTGCATAGAAGCCATGTGGCTAGCCGATGATTCACCTGGTGTGGTAGATTCGCCACGTCACTTTGCATGCTCTGAACGGGCTGGGCTGGCTCTATTTGCCCGACTTGCCCATGATGCGAAAAGAAGAAAAGGGAAATGGAAAGGGAAAGCCTCCGAGCTTATGCTGCGTTGGCGCTACGGTCAGGTCAGTTCGGTACGTAGTGAGTCAAGAGAGCCAAAGACTCTTAGCGAGCGCATGGCCGCTATATTACAAATACCATTAATGCAACACCACCGTTCAATCTCATCTCTCTTATTGTTCATGCGCCTAGTCAGCACCTGTTTGTAGCGAAGAGCCATATGGACGACCAGTAGTGAGTGGCTCGAGTTTTCATTACAGGAACAACTCAAAAAGCTTGTACTATAGCCACGGAAAGAAAAACGTAAAATATAAAAAAGGGCCTCTAATGCAGAGTCCCGCACATCGGATCAAAACTCAGCTAAGAAAGAGGGTCAGCTGAAAGAAGGAACAGACAAGAGGAGAGGAGGCATATACAGACGCCCAAGACAGGGCACCAAGATTTAGTTCCTAATATGCTTAACTGCGTGCCTAAATCTACCTACGTACACACTCGCACCTATATGCATGATGTCCGTATCCAAAATACGTTATGGAATGGATGTGTTAGTCGTATGCTCTCTTTACGGCGGCGGCGGCATGCGAGCCCCTAGCAGCCACTACAGATACAGCAGATGCGGCAGCGGCAGCGGCAGCGGCAGCGGCAGCAAATGGAGGGGGGGAGAGAAAGAGTACAAGAACGGGTGTGCAAGCTTTCAGGGGCTTTCCAAGAAGCTGGCGCTGCTCTGGTCTTGGACTTTGCGTAAAGCCTGATGTGGAACCAAGCCTCAATTAGTGCCCCAGAGATATCCAGAGGCATATGCATTTGCTGTGAGGCTTGTATTTGGTGAAGCCCGCTAATCGAGCTAATATTGTATTCTCAACAGCTGGCCACGCATCGACAAGATCACATCTTGAAGTTGCCAGGGTATACACGCTACTAGGGTTACGATTACTCAGCACGCACTTGCTACAGCCGCCCGTAACTGGTACCCTGGGAAAACGAAACGTTTCGGACGTAAATTACCTCTTCCCGTTGCTATTTACACCTCTATATATGACGAGCTCGTCACGACAATCAAGCTCGTCACTTTGTTTCCTTCATTTCGCTAAACTATTACGTCACATACATCTACTGTTATACCCGGGAGCCATTACATTGTCTATTGTCCCCCCC
>NETT01000066.1:33818-56802 GCA_003449175.1 Ceratocystis smalleyi | reverse complement strand
GGGGGGGTCAAAACAAAGCCGTAGTAGCAATAGCAGGACGAGCAACTACTGCAAGGTCGGTCGGCAATAACCAGCAGCGTAGTCCGTGTAAAGAACGCAGTAGACCGACGCTCCTTCGGTAGCCAGGCAGACACTCTTGCTGTTTTGGGGCAGTTCCCTGCTAGCAGTTGCTCTTTGTTTTGTTGTGTGTTTTTGGCAGGGGCTTACAGGGGGTTTATTTCGTGTTTTATTTCTTAATTTTTTATTCTCTCTTTTTTATTATATTCCTGATATTGTCTATTTCTCTGCTCCCTTCTCCTCCAACTGTTATCCCTATTCTTCTCCTTATTTCTTTTTCCCTTTCGCTTACCACTCCTTTGCCTTGTTTGTCTTTTCCCTTTTCCCTTTGCCCGCCAAACAGATACAACACCCTTCCTCCACGGCCTTGACTCTGAATCTGCTGCACTGCCTTGACCTGTGCGCGCCACACCCACCCGCTCTTGCTTGCTTTGCTGTGCGTGCAGGAGCGTGTATCCCATGTCAGCAGCCGGACGCTTTCCTCTCCTCCTTCTCTCCCACAATAAGCCTCCGAACCATAGCCCTATCTTTCTTAATCCCCGCTAGGTCTAGAGGATGCTCTAGGCCTACAGCCCCAATGTCCTTCCGCTACTCTACCACCGCTGCACTAAGCCCTCCCCTGTACCTTTTAAGGTTTGGAAACAGGAAA
The DNA here is from genome assembly GCA_003449175.1 of Ceratocystis smalleyi. Taxonomy (NCBI): domain Eukaryota; kingdom Fungi; phylum Ascomycota; class Sordariomycetes; order Microascales; family Ceratocystidaceae; genus Ceratocystis; species Ceratocystis smalleyi. Next base: position 56,096 of record NETT01000066.1, on the reverse strand, counting down.
TAAAAACTAGCAAAACAAACACTACCCACCGTCCTCTCCTTAACGCCGGACTTTCCCTGGTTTGTCTTGCCATCTGCATCTGCATCTGCATCTGGCCTCCCCCTGGTCGAGTGTCCGTGTGGATTACACCCGTCAAGCTCTGTATCACATTCTAGGCTTCAGTACCCCCGCCGCCGCCAGAGCCTATGTTTCCTTTGGTTTGCCAAGCTTCTGGTGGTGCCTTGACTTGGCCTGCAAGGAAGGCTCTGGCTTGGCTTCAGCCCCCATAACTTCACACAGCTAAGCGATGTCAAGCGGCCATAAGCTACAGGAGAGATGTCCGTATCTCACTTATTCCCAGGATCCCAGAAGCCCCCAAAATCCCAGAAGCCCCAAGGGTCAGTGCTTTTGTACAAAGCTACGATCCCCTATTATGATTATTTCACTGGCCGCGCCTCCTTTCCGCCCTTCTGTTCCTGTGCTAGTCTTTTTTCTTTTCGGACGTAACTGCCGCTAAGGCAGCCGCTTTTTGCTTTTCTTTTGTCCCTTCTCTTGGGAAGGCTGCTGCCTAGTGGCCAAGTCGGGCTGGGCCATCTGGAGATACCACTTGCTTATTCCCGGGGAGTCTCTCTCAAGGTGCCAGCATGGGTTTTCATGTCATGCTATGCGTGTTTGTTTTTCACCTGCTCTAACTTGCCGCTGGCAATGCTGTCGTCATGAATAGCGTTGCATCTGGGCGTGGACGAGCTAACTCCCACCAACCGCACGCAGTGCACTTCACGAGCCGCAGGCCGACCCCAAGATTCTCTCTATATTTGAATTGCCGTGCTTCTGTCTCGACTTCGGTCTGTCTGAGGTAAGACGTGCACTACATGCTAAATCCTTTGGAGGCAGACCTCCCTTTGCTTCGGCCAACTGCATTGAGTCGCCTAGCCGCAGTCGTGGTGGTGGGTAGCAGCGTCGGCCTTTACTATTAAGTCCGGGAAAGGATCTAATCTGGAGTTAAGCTACTAAAACTTAAATTCGAATTGCCAAGTTTTAGGGAGAAATCAGAGGACCATAGGCCCTGTACCCATGGCTCAGGGGGGGAGAAAGAAGACGCATGCAGTCAGTCGTGTTTATTCAAATGTTGTTTCTCATCTCCCCGTCTTGACTCCTCCCACATTCCACAAACAGTTTCTGCAGCGGCGTGTCGTAAAACGCCTCCGCTGTGCTCCCTGTAGGGTTAGCAGCCCGAAGCACATGAACAGCAAAGGCCTGTAGCGATGTGAAGTCAGCCACACTGTCATCGTCGCCACAAGGCCTGTAGTGATATGGTCCCCCAGCAACATCTCCCCAAGGCCACCCTGGATGACGTGAGATCTTAGTCATCATCCAAGCACTGGCCGCTGCGTGTAACTATGACCGTAAGGGTTAGCTACGTATACCGGGTGAGTGTCCTTTTCAACCACTGCACGCCTTCTCTTCGCCTGCTCAGATCAAGATAATAACTGCAGATTCTCCCTATTCTGCTTCTTCCTGTCGCATGGTCTCTCTGCTGGCATCTTACGCGCATGCAGCTGGCTCGCCCAGCGTACATGCTCGCTACCAAAATGCCTTTCGGTGTCTCTCCCCCCGACAACTACCTGCCCGCTTCATTTCATTGCTCCCTCTCTTTCTCGCATCTCCCCTCGTGAGAGTCTGTCATCTCCTGCATTCGCTCTCCTCAGTATTCGCCTTCCTCGTCGTACTTGTCTTTCACTCGCTGCCATAACTAACCTCGCTTTGGGGGCCTACATTAGCCTGAAATGTCAATGCTCTTGACGCAGAGATCCAGCACCTCCACGATGGTTGGAAATGCTCCAACGACGCCCATAGACTCGCTGCAGATCCTGTGACCGGATGTGCCAAAGGTCAGGAGCCTGAGCGCGACGGCGAAAAAAAGGCTGTGTGGCGTGGAGGGCGAACTAAATGGTGCTGTGGAGAAGCTTTGTCGGTGTAAACCTGGCAATGATGAAATGTACGAGCTCACGGTGAGCCGAGCCTTCATCCTTTTTACTTTAGCCTTGGCCCGTGCTGGCATGGGCTAGCCGCTCTGTGTCTGTTATTCAACCATGGCATGTCGAGACCTATCAACATGGCACAGCACATGCTACGAACGCCATAGAGCATGGGCCACGGCTCTTGGAATTCAAAAGTCTCGGCATCGTGGCGGATAGGTTTAAGGACGAAAATAGCTTGGTCCTGAAGCTCGACAGGAGGTCGCAGCAGCCTGCTGGCTTATCGAAACACCTCGACGACGCGAAGGAGCTACTGAACATTGTCATCCTGCGCTGTTTGCTTGAATATCGCATTCCTTATTGCTTGCTTTACTGAATGGCAAGAATTCCCGAAGAACGCGGCTTTGCTAGACAGCCAAGCTGACAGATGGGGAAAACCAAGATGCAGCGACTTCTGGTCTTGGCGAACTCAGGTTGCTTCTCGAAACATACTTGCACGACGCCCAAGAAGTTAGATGGCGATGCTGAGATGTCGAAAATCCCAAACGCCTGCCGGCTGGGCTGAAGCGCTGGCTGGCGCTGTGCTAGTATCCGAGATCTCGACTGGATACTAAGAAAGAATGCTAGTAAAGCCCTCACCGGAATCCCCCCCTCCCCCCTTTGTTGCAATCTCCTAGAGACGTTTCTGCCATGGGTGCCACTAGACATGCTACCAACGAGCCCTGCGTCTCGTGCTGAGAATAACCAACCTCCGTCTTACCAACCAGAACCGAGCTTGGTACTCACGTCGCAGGGGCTCGCTGGCCAACGACTGATTGTATTCTTTGACGACATTAAGTCGCTGAGGGAGAAACTGTGTCGTCGTATGTATGGATGCTTTCGTCGACAATTGGAAGAAGCTATGTTTCCCAGGGAAGTTAACAAAAGGGTTGGATTCCTTTCCAAGCGCAAGAAAGGCTCTGGGAAGACTGGGGTCCCTAACGAAGAGCCACATCTCTTGATATTTGCAGTGGGTTGCCCATTTGACAAAGTAGCAGACCTGGCTCATGATCTAGAGCCCTTTTTGGTGACTGCTAGTAAAATGAAACAACGTAGTACCACATCAAGATTTCAGACTCGCTTGATCGTGACACGGGAATCTGAGCTTCGGAAGCCCGTTGATTGCCAGAATGGAAAGCGTACCGGCGTGATACACATGCCTTTCTCTAGCAAGTCTGACGTTCGGACGGCAGTGGACGATTGTCTGAAACATGGCGAAATCAGCGGTACACTGGATCCGTGCGACAAGAAGAGGATCGTACAGGAAGACTAACGAAGAAGCACTCAGAGAGCGGGCCATCAAATGGGAATCCAGGGTCTTGGAGGACTATCTTTTTAGCGGCTTTCCTGCTCAGAAAACGGGCTATTTTGTAAAAGGAAGATGTGGAGGGAAATGAACATGGATCACTATATCCTAGTTTTTCTCCTCTATTTTCGTTTCGCGGACAGCAACGGGTAACAAATGTAGCTGATGCTAGGGGTGATATCAAGAAACACAAGCCTGCCTTCTACATTACTCTTGCTGGCCACCTAGACCTGACCGAAGCCTCCCCAGCAAAACCAGAACGGGCAGAAAGACCAACAAGATACAAAGCCTGAAGGATGGAAGGTACTTCTAAACCCCGATACTGTCAGGCACAACAGCTATGCAAAGGCTCTTCTGGCCTGCTTGGCGATTCTTGATAGCAAGAAATACAGCCTAGGTCTAAAGAACATGGCTACGTCCAACTCTGAACGTTCGTCGACTGCCAACGGCGGCGTGCCTGACCGCGCGCGCGGGGGGGATTTGATGAGCTTTTGGGATGTGGCAGGAAGCCTACATCAAGCAAACCTAGCGTGTTGGCCGATGGCAAGCATCATCCCAAATCAAGCATTCCCGCACTTAACATCCTCCCTACAGCATCGCTGCAATCATGCTTGGCCGATTGGGCATGTCCATTGGTGATTGCATCCAGACATACAAGCAGATATGCAGTGCGGTCTTCACTACCGAGGCGCGACAATGGCCGATGCCGGAATCCAGGGCAAGTATCTTGACTGCGAACCTAGAAAATGCCTTGAAAAAGGCTATTCGACAGAACTGTCCTCTCGAGCAATGCGCACGAGAACGCGGTGACATGTCTACAGTCAATACGTGCCATCATGAAAAAGAAAGGCTCCTGGACCAAGATTGCACCAAAACGTAAGTTCCGGCCCTCTACTTACTCGTAATCACTCACCAGAACATAACTCTAACCTGGCACTACTGTCACAAGGCGTTGTACTAGCTACGACAACGATGCATCCCCGACACTGTTCAAACATACCCGGCTATGGCGAGCCTTTCAGAATGCAAAATATGGGAGGTGGCCAGGGCGACATCCGCAAAGGCCAGGCTTTTCAAGCCCATCGAACTAGGTCGAGATAATGAAAGTTTCGTGAATGGCAGCTTCGGATAGAGCAACCCATGCGAGATCCTCAGCGAGGAGGCGACCGGGCTTCTTGCAGACGAACAGGAAATGTTGATATTGAGCATTAGCGCAGGTCTTGACAGTGTTGTTAAAGTGGGCGATACGCAAAGGTCCCTCGGAAAGAGTCTCGAGAAAGTGGCAGTTAGCTCTAGGAGAGTTGTAAATGCGCTTGCAACAGAGTACAACAGCAGAAACGAGAGATGCCATCGGTTTAACACAGCCTATGGCCAGGGGGCAATCGCCGCTTCAGATTGGATCGAACCGTCCGAGGTAGCAGCACATATAAACGACTACCCTAGCGAGAAAGATTATGAGATCAGAAACATCACCAATATGCCACAGAATGGATTTGCGCCGGTTTCACAACAGCCTGAGAAGCCAGATGGTTAGTACAACACCATAGGAGGCTTTGCAGCGATTTCTGGGGCTAAGCTAACGATATTCACAGGCTCTAGACTAGTATATCAGATTCTGTTCAGCAAAAACCTCGAATTGGTCGGGCGTCAGGACATCCTTTCCAGATTGGACAACCAGCTGTTTGCCCAGGCCGGCTTTCAGCAAGTTGCGCTTGTAGGCCTAAGTGGCATGGGCAAGACACAGGGAGCCTTGAAGTTTGCGTATAACATCAAGGCAAAACATCCCGGCTACCCTGTCTTTTGGCTTGCTGCTGCTAGTATAGGTGGATTCCGCAGTTCCTGTAAGGAGCTCACTGCGGCACTAGCAATCGAAACATCAGATACGAGGATCCACGAATACTTGCGAGAAAGCACTTGGACGCCTATGTATGCAGAAAATGGCTTCTTATTATCGACAACGTCGCCGATGCTAGTCTGTTTGATGCTGCAGCCAAAGAGAGCAGAATTAGTACTTTTCTACCCCAGAGTGAGGAGGGTCGAGTTCTGTCTACTATCAGGCTAGCAAGGGGCTCGTGGCTGGCCGTCAGAGGTGATAGCATTGAGCTGGAACAAATGTCTCTAGACGAACTGACGACTATATTGATGTCCAGTGTGGGGGGCCCTAATGGAGGGTCACGCGTATGGGACGAGCACCTAACAAGTGAGCTTCTCACCGAGCTATGCCATCTCCCGCTAGCAGTTGCACAAGCTGCAAACTATATGGCCGTCAACCATATATCTGTTGCTATATACCTGGAACTCTTGGGAGAACCAGACGAAAGCAAGATTGAACTTCTGAAATATGAACATGTGGACAATGCACACTTGGACAACTCTCAGACTCGATGGTAATACCCGTGATGCTACTAAGCTGTTTGAGAAGGTCGTGAAGGTGGCACAAGCTCCAGCAGCTGATCGTCCCGACCGTCTGGCGTCTCAGCATGCGCTTGCAAGAGCGTACCTTGCTGATGGCCAAGCCACGAAGGCAGTATCCATACTTGGGTATCTGGTTAACACGAGGGAGAAAGCTCTAGCAACTGATCATCCCGAGCGTCTGGACTCTCAGAATGAGCTTGCAAGAGCATATTATGCCGACAATCAACGCCACGCTGCTATTGAACTGCTCCAACATGTTGTCAAATTAGATGAAACATCCTCGACACGGAATCCTAACTATAGGGCTCGGTCGCAAGAGCTACTTCAGACATAGCTTACACAGCAATCTCGTTGACAAAGTCTCCAGCCATGGCGCCTTAATGGTCGGTTCTTCTTCTTCCAATTCTCTTTCTCACTATCACTTTCAGCGCTTCGCCTGGTCTCAAGTTAGCAGCATGCATATAAGCAAGCCCAGGATGATATGAACAGCAATACAATATGAGCATCCCACTATTTGGGTCTTGCTCCCCACTGACCCTTTCCAGCACCAGCCAAGAGCAACTAGATATCAGCCGCCATCATAGTCACAAATACCAAACGTCACGGCTGTATTTTGCAGTACCATCTCTTGGATGCCGTGCTGCCATTTTTCAGAAGATGACAAAGGAGACGGGGCGGAAAGGGACCCGTGTGCGCAAGCCCAAGCACAAACACTTCATAGTTGAAGTAGTCACGGGGGAGAACATAGTGGAGTAGAATGAAAGAGCAATCGATACACGCAACTCTTCAGCACCGGAACAGAGCAAAAGCAGCGACCCTGAGCGATGGCACTAATGCACGGGCCAGCCACCCCATCATAAGCTTGACATCAGCCTGCAGACAATCATCGATCGAGCTTTGTGACGCGATATCTAGACCGTGAAGCGTGCTCTTGCTCAGCAATACTATAACTACCGAGCCAAGTGCAAAGATGCCAACCGTGTCTGCCGCTAGCTGAGGGTCGACGCAGTCGTGTGTATTTGATCTGAGTTGAATATGTTTTATGTCCACTGGATGACTTCACTATAGCCCGTGTATTGCTCGCACTCTGCCATTCAAGTTTAAACCCAGGTCCAGTTTATTGAAAGCCTTCCAGGAAGCTCCGTCCACGGCAGGATAGGGTCGAGGAACCGATCAGATAAGCGCACATTGTCTTGTTCACCATCACGCGTCTCTGGTGTGCATTTCATTTGAGCCAACATTCATACGTCCTTTGACCGTCCGGCGATGATGGTCGCCCCGGGTAGCCCTTATACCAAGAAACGGCATTAGGGTTCCTCAGCATGAGGTGTGGCAAGGGCCTCAAGTGAGCCCGTTGGTGCTGGAGAAAGCAAGTCGGAGCGGAAGCGCAAGCAGAAGTGGAAGCAATAGCGGAAGCCGCGTGGACCGTGCTGCAAGAGGGGGGGCATGTGTAATTGTTGTGACTTATCTTTTGTTTCTTGACTTGTTAGAAGACCAAGTGTTGAGGCAGACTTCCGGGAGAGCCCCGGGTAGACTGATAAGATGAGACCCTTACTTGATTTGAATATATTTCGCGTCTACTGGAGTCACTAACAACAATCGACGCGTTGAGACCCTTGCTTTTCATCATCTTTGAAATATCAAAAGCTAAGGCCTAGTTCTACACAGCGTATTGTTCAGTAGTTCATGTCCGTTGCTGCCGCCACGCGACACAACGTCTTCTCAGCTGTGTGCCACACTGAGTGCCACATTGAGTGCCACATTGAGTATTTACCCGATGACGACCCGAGTGGTCCTGGAATAGCCACATGTCAAGTGGCGCCCCATACGTGCCCCGCTCCTGTGGCTGAATCAGGAGTCAACACGCCACCGCTGTAGGCTTGGGACGTACGTCAGAGAGAACCTTGGATGAACTGGCCATTTTTGCATTACAAGATCTAGTGTTGATCTTCATATCCCTTGCAGTGCGGTTTCGTTTCTATGTCCATGACTGAGTAGGAGCCACGCGACGTAACGCCGCAGCTGGGCTCTATGTACCCGGACTTGTTCCCAGAGGGCATCACATCAGCTATGTGTATTATACCGGACGAGGTCTTGCTGGTGTCTTGTAGTTATCACCCGATACTGCTCGACGAGCTAGTGAGCTATGCTCCAACCAGAGTACTAAAAGATGGCGTCCAAAGCTTCTATATTATGGTCACAACTGCATGGCGGACTTCGGTTGTGACACTGTGGAACTGCGCTCCGGGCTGTCCGTTTTTCACACTTGAGATTGCTGGTTAACGCAATGTCCTCTTTACTAACAAACTGTCATACCATGGCATACATGTGAAACTGAAATCCAGAAGGCGGCCAGATACGCGGAGCCATCGCAAAATACCTATCTAGCAAAGCCGTGGCGTGCGTGGTGCAATGGCCCCCTTCTTCCTCTACACATTGCTATATGCTGGTTGGGCATCGGCATACCTTGGGGCTTTCGCTTGGTAGCTGGGACGCCTCACTTCTTTTGGCTGCTGTGAGCCAAACAATGAACCAAATCTTCTGCCAGGCCGAGTTGAAATCGGACATGTTCCAAGAGCTAGCTCAGCTGCAGATGGGCTGACGAAACCATTTGGTCCCCAGAAGATGCCCGAGCTTAGATCAATGGTCGGAGCATGAGATTCAGAGGCACCGTGGCCACAAAAGGTTACTTCTCGGGGGCTCCAGGAGACTGGGGGCGACATTGAGAAGAACCTCCGGGGGCGTTCCAGATAGGGCTCGGACAAACTGGCGAGTCGATATTGTTGTCTACAAAGGGGACTGGTTTTTATATAAAAAAAGAAAAAAGAGTAGCCAAGCTTTCCATCAACTGTACACAATGAATTCGAGGAGAAAGTTCATAACATGGTTGGCGCTGTGGCTTATCTTCTGTCTAACTCCATCTTTCTCAGCTCTGTACCAAGTCGCTTGTCACATGATTATGTCGACTATCTACCCGGTGTTGATACAGATAGTTCTAGGACTTCATGATACATCTGAGTTGAAGAGGGTGGGAGTTGACGGCACTCTTACTCCTCAATACCATGGATCGTGAACCTTTGACGTAGACCATCCTGAAACACCAAAGGTCACACACTCGGTACGAGTGATTCTTACAAGAGGCATCCCCGACTCACAACAGAGCTCGATGGCTCGTCGGCGTTTCTGGAAAGCAGAATTCCTAACGCAGGTTACCGTATTTAGCTTGCTATGAACGGTGGGTACCTTCTTCGCTGGAACATACCGCACTCGGCCATCCGCAGCCCGCCCTTTACAAGACATGCGATCAGGCATGCTTTCTTAGAGGAGCCTATCGTTTCCTGGTAGCATACGACGCTGAGTAGCAAGGCCGATGACGGTATTGTCGAAGTGCACATTGCAGATTTTCGCAGACCTGACTTGACAGACTACAGAAGCTCTGGAGGAGACATGTGATTCGTAGAAATGGCTGATGACAGGAGGAGTCTGGTGCTAGTGAGCGGATTACCAAAGTGGCCTGAAAGACGTCGAGACCATGCAACGAAAGAAAATGAGGCCCGCTAGCCCTGGATTCAAGAACAGCACTTTCAACAGCACATTGGGCAACGCCTGGAACAGCACATGGATCAACACATCAAAAGGGGCATTGCACAGCAAACGGAATGGTGCATCGAGCGGTATGTTCATGCTGCTCTACACAGCCGGTCGAAGCCAAAGCAGTTTCGCTGGTAGTTTTGGTTTGCCACTCTTCTCTCTTGATCGGAATATGTGCTCACGTTATGGAGGAACTCTTTTTGACTAAATCCTTACGTTCTGGGCAAAGTATTGTTCATTGAATCATTCTACTTCAATTTGCATTCGGAGTATTAAATCAGAAATGATGAAAGCTCTAGCTGTCTAACCCTGGCCCTTTCCTTTGCAGTTCTCGTCATCATAGATGCTTGTTTCGTCACCAACCAGACACCAGCACACAGGACCTTCCCACCAACAAGTCACGTTTCTTGCAGCAAGGCGATTGGAGTCCGCATCATTTGGAATAGCGGATGCAAAAGCATTGCCAGCCAAGGTAAAAATGAAGGCAATAGAGGAAAGATGCATCTTTGCTAGCTGCTAGTTTCCATGTTAGACCTGGATATGTTACAGACGATATAGGGAGCGGACCGTACCTTGGCAAAATCAAGACAGATAAAGTAACGTAGAGCGGCTGATGGAAGACTCGGAAGAATATGAATGTGGCGAGGTAGCTTGATATGAATGCCGATGTAGACTGTGAGGGGATAGACACCAGGCTTTCTCGATGAACAGAGATGTAGATGTCTATTCATACACATCTCGATAGCTACCACATACGTCCAAGACACTACAAATAACCAAACATCCAGCATCACAAAACGCTATCGAGTCTTTGTGGCGAGTACAATGTACATTGCGCGTCGTACGATATCGACATTATCTTTGGATGAGCGAGGAGGGGAAGCAAAGCCCACGAAGCCCAAGTTCCATCTATCTTTTGACATATCATGCCCTACCAGATATGCGTCTGTTTCCCACCCTCCCAGCCAATCATGGGCATTGCATGCAGTAGACTTTGTATTGCAAAAGAAGTCCAAACTATCACATATCGTTATGGTACTGGCTTTGGGTATGTGCGAAGAGCCCTTGGTTGAGGAGAAAGCATGTGTCATGTCTTCGTCGTGTCTTGCCTATCGACTTATCGATTGAAATGTATGCCTCGACTGACCTGACAAATCGGCACCTAAGCGCCTGAACTCAGCGACGTTCGCGAATATGGCCCTTCGTTTGACACCTGCTACGTGTGGCTATCTGAACCATCTGCAGCATGATGGCCAGTGAAAGTGCTTGATCGATCTGAGTCAGTATTAACAGTATAGGAAGTGCTCGCTCCATTCACCGATAGCAATTGCTCCCACACTTAAGATCCGTGCAACACTCTGTACTGGATCGCTTCCCCCCTCCTCTTGCTGGGATTTACAAAGCTTGACTATTCCCGGGCTTGGAATCGAGGCACCGTCCGGATCCATCACATCCATGCAATCAGGATTACGGTTCGACGGAAATAACACACTGGAGCGGAGAAGCGAAAGAACATAGAACTACAACCAATGGCAAGACATATAGCCTTGGTAGATGAATCGCTTCTGCGATGGCTGCATATTGCAGCTGTACTTGATGTCAGAACATCAGAATACGACTACGCTGATATGTCGGCAAGAACACATACCTGTAAACACAAGTAGAGCCTTGACGTAATTGAAGTTCCCAGTAGATACAAAGCGCAAGTTTACTTCATTATAGGCTATTCCATGACATCTACCATGCACATAGTCAGATATTGAGGTCTAACGCTAGCTGGTTGTCAGAGTGCGGGCCATGACTTGTACGCAAAGCCCTGGTAACGAAGGACCATAAATCATGTAATATCAAGAGGCCACCATGACGCCCCACGTGGCAGGACCAGTAGGCCAGGAGCCCAGATGGCAGACACCTTGCAAACACGATACTCAAGCACATGCGACTGGACATTGTTAGTTCCAATGCGTAGCCACATATATCAGAGCACTGATGTCCTTTAGTCACAGAGAGCAATGTACTGTCTAGGCCGATAGGCCGGGATGACGGAAATCCATGTATCACTTATGAAGATCTGGAGAGGATGGGAGGTGCCCAGGTTGCAACTAGTCTGAGGAATGGTTGCACCTAGTCTGATGAAAGGTTGCACCTAGCATGATGAAAGGCTACGCCTAGCTTGTTGAAGGATTATAGCAACTATGAGCCATGAGTGTGTTCAGTAGTTCGATCAGGTACTTGTTCCCTTTCCTCTTCAATGCGTAGTCTCTGCTTCCCTCTTCGCCTACGAAGACCTGGACATGTACTCAAATCTCAATACGCAGGACTAGGCACTGTACTGTACCCCTCTTTTAATGTGATAAAACCGAGCGGTAATCCCGAAGGTCATGGTGTCGAAGCATACTGCTAGAACGCAGGTGTGCTGGTATATAGTGGATGTCATGTTCTTTGAACTGTGAGGTGTCTAGCGTCTGTATTCCGCGAGTGGCTGACTTTACCGTGCCCAGACTACTTGTACACCGGCTCAGACCCTCTGCTCAGGCCAGGGTTTCACAAAGCCTCCGATCGAATACGTACTAGGATCCGAGAATTGTTACTGATTAGACGATGGGTGACGGCCTATGTCATTCCTTGTATTGAAGAAGCAGGCCGAGAAGGCAATACATGGCAACCAAATGAGGTGATTATAGACAATGAGGATGCGCAGAAATTGGCACTTCGCAGCCATGTGCCATCTATTATGCAATGGCTCTGCACTTTTGGCACGTCGTCCTCCATATAGAGACCAAGCGGAAAAGGCCACCACAGCAGCCTGACGGTACGGTCGCCATTACTACTGATGCGGAAGATCAAACAGAGACATCTATGTCTTCATGTCCTCCTAGCGTAATACCACATACATGGCAAGGTCTGTACGACTTGTGGAAGTGCAACAGAGTCCCTCAGCACGCCGGAAGCTACAAAGAGACTTGGTCCGAGGGACTAGTGCCCCGAAGAAGGTGTTTGGCACTGCCCTGGAGCTTTCGCAAGACAAGAAAAAAGAGAGTGTTCGACAAAGTCATACCGCAAGGTGGCTCGTCAATAGCGCTCGCCAACAACCATGTGCCTATGTTGGTATTTCTGCGAAGCAACACCACTGTACCTAACTGTATGCTTCTTGGACGCTCTTGCTCTGCCTGGCCGTAGGAGGCAATATGGCTTGCCCTGTGCCCCTGAGCCTCTGGCAAAGAGGCCACTGTGAAGCTCGAAATGGACTCGTATTGGTGATTAGACGACGGAATGACTAACGACGATGATGTCTTCTTGATTCATGAGCCAGAAGTAATTCAAGGCGGCCGTAGAGTGGGCGCCGCGGAAACGCTGCAGCCTTCTGTGAAAATGAAACAAGTGCCGTTCCATGGCCCCCAGTCTCTGTACGGGTACGGAGGCCCGATCCAGATAAACATACCGTCACCATGTACTGCCACAGAGCCGATACCAGACCAAGGAACTCACCGTACAGCAGCCTGGCGGCAATGGATCAGCGAGAAATGGAGACAGCTCGAGACGAAGGCAGCACAGCAACACGGCCAATGAGACCGCCATTATCACCAAAGAAGGCACCCTAGGGGGCAGAAGGGGGGGGGGGGGGAGACTGCATACAAGACCCGGCGCAAGAGGCCCAAAGTAGACTTTCTTGGATTGAGGACCAAAGGTACGTTTACGTGCTTAGCCGGATTGTGGTCGGGCGTGCTGTGTGACTGGATGGTGTGTAGGGCATTGAAGGTTGGTATGGTGTGCGAATAGGAACACAGGGTAAGCCCAGAATATGCGGCCCATGGACTAGATAGTCCCCTTCCAGTACAGTATATACGAGTCTCTAGCTATCTGTGAGCCCAATATACGATGGGAGAAGCACAGTAGTTGGAGAGGGTTATTTCTTTTATTTCTCTTTTTTCGTTCTATTGTGTTTCCATTATCCGATCGGCTCTTTGTTTTATGTGTCTTTAATTTCGTTTCGGTTTACTCAATTTTATCCTGTCTTCTTGTTGCTTTTTCCTGTTTCCTTTTTACTCTTCCTCCTCTGTTCCTTTCTTATCTTTTCCCCGTTTCTGTTTAAACCCCCTCTCCCAGTGTTTTGTCCATCGTCGTCCCTCAGTCTTTGTTAATGATGCTAATTAGCAGATATCGTGGGTGACGATGGTGCGCCCACTATATATGGCCCGTTCTGTATAGCACGATGCAAAGCTTGCTACATTGAGCATTGGTTATTCACTACACGACTACTTCAGATACAACCGAGCCCAGGTGCAGTATGTCGTAGCAGTGTATCCGAGTTATCTATTTGATGTTGATTTGAATATACGCATTGTCTACTAGATGAGCTAGCTGTCTATTCCTCGACCTGCTCCAATCAAGATAACACGCTGCTAGAGTCACGATAGGCTCAAAATCGGTCCAGAGGAATAGCACAGAAACGCCTTTGTATGCTGGGGTCCAGCGTATAGACACAACCTTCAGAAGTGGCCATCACTGTTGCAAAGTGTTAGCCGATAGTTAGACTCCAGTGCCAGAGTAATATATGGCATGGGTAAGTTGCATAGTTTACTAACTCTACAAAGAGCTGCATGACAAGATAGAAGGAGAGCCGCGAATTGCAAATAACAGATTTTGGGTCTTTCCCATGCATAAACACCAATTAGCTGATGCTCCGTACGTGGCCTGGCCGGGCTGATAGTTAGTTACACATCACTTTTTAGATAATGTGTTTGTCTAGCGCCCTATCTTTCCGTGGTACTATATGGACTAGTGAAAGCCATATATTCTACACCAAACTACTTGGGTAGAGACGTGGAGCTCAGATATCCACGGGGAACAGGACACTTCTAGTGATTGTAGGGTGTCAAGCAGTGCTCTGGATCGCAAGGCAGAGGGCCATTTACTTGGATCTCTACAGAGGCACTCAAGAACACTATCAAGATGAAGACCGGTATCTTAGTAGGGAATGCTATATACGCTGCTGTCTTTTATAGATGTAGGGGGTGCCGGAGCCTGGTTGAAGCTAGACCAAGCTACTTGTGATCATAAATATGAATGGTTTGTTGTAGTCTGTGCTACATTTTAGACCGAGGCTTGGAGACAGAGCCTATCGCAGGTAACACCCATGCTGGTATGATACATGTCAAAGAGATTGAGGACATTGGCTCAGCTCTCCTGCCTCGCTTTCCGTGTGTTCTTCCCCCTTTCCCCCTCCAGCACAATCAAGCCTTGCTCATGTGCCATACAGCCCATGGTTGGCTTGACCTGTGCCAGTTTGTACCAAGTTATGCAAGACGACGGCTGCTGCGTACAGCACTCCTGCCTAGTTACGAGGTGCGGGATACAAGCGGAATTCTGGCGGGTATGATGTGCCAAAAGATTGAGGGAATTTAGGCTTCTTGGGCTTTTCTTCGTTTGCTCCCTCATCCGAAGATACAGTCGATATCGTTCGACGTACAATGTATTCCAACTTGTCCCAGTACATGCAATATGGCGCGAAATATTCCCGGACGGGATTGGCCATGATATTGCGTGTATGTCCGTGATATAGGTTCTATATCGTTATGTGATACTCGGTGTTTAGTCACTAGTAGCTTCTCAGATGTACGTGGTAGCTTTCGAGACGCGTATAAAAGGGCATATACGCCTCTGTTCATCGAGAAAGACCGGTGTCTATCCACTCGCAGTCTACATCGGCATTCATACCAGACTACCTCGCCACGTTCACATCATTTCAAGTCTTCCATCGGCCTCTTCATATTGCTTGATCCGCCTTGACTTTGCCAAGGTACGGTCTGCTCCCTATATCATCTGTAACATATCCAGGTCTAACATGGAAACTAGCAGCTAGGGAAGATGCATTTTTCCTCTGTTGCCTTCAATTTTGCCTTGGCGGGCAATGCCTTTGCATCCGCTATTCCAAACGATGCGGACTCCAACCGCCTTGCTGCAAGAGACGTGACTTGTTGGTGGGAAGATACTGTGTGCTGGTGTCTGGTTGGTGACGAAACAAGCATCTATGATGACGAGAACTGCAAAGGAAAGGGCCAGGGTTGGACAGCTAGAGCTTTCATTATTTCTGATTCAATACTCCGAATGCAAATTGAAGTAGAACTACAGAACGAAATGCATTCTGACGAGCATGAGTGTTTCCAGTGCTTAGTTTTGAACACCCAAACGGGAACGACATCTATGAAAAACACGTGCTATGTGCAAGTATAACCCAAACCTGAACGTTGAAGCGCCGAAATCGTCTACGGAATATGTGAGTATAGGCTTCGTCGCCGGCTAAAGGGCGTTTGATAGCAAAACCGTTGGATCCTGGATCCCCCAGCCGCGTCGGCTTTCTGATCATGAAGGACACATCATGGTTCAGTTCATTCTCCACCTAGATTCGCAAGGACCCCCCCCCCCCTGGTGTAAAAGAGATGGCCGATCAAGTACTTTACGACTGTGACGCGTCACCAGTTGGCACACCCTAGGCTTCAAACTTCGTCAGGTGACAGTCAGGCCTCGAAACATGTTTTGTTGTTCACAGATATGGGTAAACTACCAGAAGACAGCCGAGACTGAAGGCCTAGTCATTATCCGTAACTGGTTGTGCTTGTGGAGAGCAAAATCGTGAAGCACGGAATGGGGGGCTATATGATTTCTACAACGTTGAGAAGCCAAGATTAATGGCGGTCATAATTCAGAGCAGAATGGTTGTCACATCTAGGCTGGCATCTTCCGCCAAGAACGAGCTCACATCTAGGCTGGCATCTTCCGCCAAGAACGAGCTCACATCTACGTCGGCATCTTCCAAGCAAGCACTCGGAAGCCTTTCAGCAGGATATCCAATGTGTCAGAGAAGATGGCTAGCAGTATCGCCAGTACATCCAGTGTTCACATGCTGGCATGCTCGGACGAGCCAATGGAAGATAGTATAAACCATGATAAAAACGAGTCTGGCTCTCGTATGTGTGTTGATGTGAGCAGCTAACCGCTTCCATGCGGGCTTCTATTACGATACAAGCTGGATCGTGCTACAATATGCGTATTACTCGTAACGCCGCGGGCAGGCGGAACAGCTAGACAAGGCCGGCGTCTTTGCACAGAGATGCATTCGAAGACCAGCTAACAGCAAAGACAGGGGCTGGCAGAAGACGAGGACGCTTGTTAAGCAGCAACGTTAAGGACGCAGAAGAGGGAGTCTGCCGTACTGCACATCTACAGCAGCAGTGAGAAGAGGCTAGCAATCCCTGACGACAGGGTCAGTGAGGTGAGGAGGGCGGTCCGCAACGACAGGGACCAGGCTGGTTGGTGAAGTGGGACTGAGTTGGGCTAGCCCGTGACACGCACTACGGCATTTAAGCTTAAGACAATGACCCGTGCATTAACAGGCTTCTAGGAAGCGCCCTCCACGCTAGGATGAGGTGAGGTCTACAGACCGGCTAGATAAACATGCCATGCACTGTCTGGTGCCTCACCAGGCTTCTTTCCGCGACATTTCACCTGCTCCGACACACATCATTCGGCCGTCCTCCAATGACGCCAACCCTAGGCAGCCCATGGAGACTATAGGGCAGGGGCTGCCCATTATGCCACAGCCTGGTCCAGCGCTTCGAGCCCAACCTATATTACCGATACGAGGTACTGGCTAAGCGACAAAAACGAGGGGACTTTTGATTGCCCGACATATTATGCTTTGATGCCCAACATTATGGGCTCAGTCTTGCCACCAACTCCGCGGGCGTTGCGGATAACGTGCAGATGAATTGATAAGACGACGGTCTTATCTGAGGGGGTTCTCGTATATATGAAAAGAGGGGTTCCCGCATGGATCAGAAGAGGAGTTAACGATCTTTCCATCAACTTTACATCATGAACCCAAGGATCAACATCAACTTTTCAGGCTCAATCTACACGGAACTACCTTTGGAGGGAGCTGGATTTTCTTAGACAGCAATTGAGAGTTGCTGATCTTGTTGCACTTTATGTCGTTCTACCCCCGCATGATTCTCCCCCATCCAACCAAACGAACCGAACGAGGCATATTCTAAGACGCCGCCAAGCCCTGCGAAGGGCTCCGTCCATGGAACGCCGTCTTGCAGCAAGAGCACATGCTCCCTGGTAAAAGGGAAAAAGAAAAGGAAAAGACTGGATTGGACTGTGCTTTTCTCCTGCTAGTGCCTCGTTGTGGTCCATCCGGCTACGTGTCTTCTTGGCCGAGCCTGCCGACTAGGCTTAGTTGGGGGGATCGGAAGCAACATCAGCTTCAAAGAGGGCCGAAGAAAAGGCACCAGCACGGAACAGGCCGAGGCCGACGTGCTTGATTGCAGCAAGAAAGGGCACACGGCGGCGGATTGTTGGGCCAAGAAAAAAAGATGCCCGACAAAAGGCAAATGTGGCCGTCAAGGAGAACCAGTGCTGCACGTGTCCTGAACGCCATGACTAGGTAATTGATTCCGGGTGCTCATGTCGTATGACGAAACACAGAAGACAGTTACATAGGCGGACAGGAGCTGGACTGGGGCATAAAAAGCTTGGCACACCCAGAGCTTTATCTGCCGGGATTGGCGGACAGCCCGACACCGGGTATGGCCTTGACCAAGGCCGGAAAGTCGCCATTATTCATGGACATGAACGTCAATATTGACGACAGAAAAGAAAGAATAGCCATTCCATTGAGAAGGGACAATACGGCCACAACACACCAGCGACAGGAGGTTGAGGGCGATCAGCCCGAACAAAACGCTTCCAGGACCAGAGAGCTACATGAGTGAGCACTGCTCGAAAGGAAGGTCAGTAAGCAGTCATTGCAGCAGAAGAGCCCTTAACAGCGTATCAATAGACGTATCCGGTCCACATGAGTATGGAAGGAATGGTCATCCTAGCTATGCGATGCTCACCGACAACTTCTCGAGGTGCAAGTGGTTGTTGCCTCTGGAGAAGAAAAGTGTCGCTCAAGGGGCTTTGTAGGAAGCCGAACACGCAGGGAGTCCCACACACGCCGGCCTCCGGAATTGAGCCACGGACTGATCCCATTAGAAGCCGGGCATGTCGTGCTCCCATGGTCTTCACAGCAACCAAACATGGGTCCAAGGGGAGTGAATCCCTGTTACTGGATACGCTGAGAAGGCCAAAGGCCGACATATCTTATGGAACATCAGTGCCGGGAAAGTCCGGGTCACAGAGTCAGTGCATTTCTATGAGAAGATGAAACCCAAGAAACCCAAGCTGGAGGAGCGATTTGGCTAGGCTGAGGATGGCATATCTGGAGGGCCTTAACATCTCGATCGAAGCGTATTTGAAAGAGGAGAAAAAGACCAGAACGGAGAAGAGCAATCATCGAGACCCTTGTAGGAAACGAAGGCGATAGCAAGCATTGAGACAGCGCAACCGGGCGCAGCCAATGTGAGACTGAACCTTTTGATCAAATCACTGAATCGAAACATACTGAAGAGAAGGCTGACTGAGGGAGAGAGGGCCTTGTGGTGGGAGAAGATCAACCACCGAGGGAAAGGATCGGCATAGAGGAAGAAGATGGTGCGACTCAAAAGACCACGATGGCATTGCGAGAGCCGCTTATGACACGCGAGCAAGCCATCTTGCATGATATTGTTATCTACCAAGGGGACTAGTGTATATGAAAAAAGAATAACGAAGCTTTTCATCAACTTTACATGATAAATTCTAGGACAAATCTTGCAACATGGTTGGTGCTGTGACTTATCTTTCGTTTAGCTTCATCTTTCCCCGCCGTAGAGTATCTGCCCGGTGTTGATCTGGATAGTGCTGGCATTCCACAATATATCTCACTGCCGAAGTCCTCGTTCGAGGATTCCTGAAGAACAATCGACATGCACGCAATTCTACAACATGAAGCTGCAGCATATGAGGAGCTGAGGAGGGTGGTTGTTGACGGCACTCCTACTTCTCAACACCATGGATCGTGGCTTGCAAGTGTGTGAAGTCATCGCAAAGACGATGTCGGTATTATGGAGGTGCAGAATGCATAATTTAGTCCCGCCCAGCTTTCAAATGCTAGCGCTGTGCACAGGTCTACTGGCGTATTCATTTATGGCTGCTAGGAAGTGTCCGGAGCTGCATGAGTGGCCGACCTCTCTAGTCCAAGGCGACCGAAACAGGCTTGGGCTGGCGGATAGTAGCTTGCGTGTTTCCAACATGAAGAGGCTTATGTATAGCATTGCAGACGAGGGCTACTACTGCGTAGACAGATCATGACAAACCAAGATATATGAAACAGCCACGAATCGTTGATATCTGTGGCTAGCTGTGCGTTTCCCATGCGCCTATGCCTTCTCTGCCATGCCTGCAAAGTCTCTGGGGACTTTCAATGTAGGATACACCCCTTTGTGTAGGGTGCAAGACAATGATGGTCAAACTGAAACACGGCACGGAGTAGAGCAGCAAGTGTAAGCCAGGAAAAGCCCGGGATACGTAGATCCGCACACAATGTTGCTGGGAGAACAGAGAGGAACATGTATTTGGATTTGATTTGATTCGAATGCATTTCACGTCTACTGGAATCACCAAGATCAAACGACGCCGGGTTGGTTGCCGGACAGAATGAAAAGAGGGGGAGACCAACTTTCCATCATCTCAAAATACAAATAATCAAGGACCAAATCAACATTTTGCCCGTGAGTAGACAATGTCACTAGTATATAGCCCGGGGCTACGGATGGACGAACCAGCATCCGCATTCTTTGCTTGCCTGGCCTGGGCGATTGTCATGTCTGCCCAATGTGTTAGGCTCAGGAAACCCCAAGATTAGTATGAGGAGTATAAGCCTATGCGGAAACGATCGGGGCTTGGGTTGTTTGGTCTCAGCGATTGCAGTAGACGAAAAACAGATTCACATCCAGTCAGATTGGGGCTTGTTATTCGGGCTGCGCCTTTTTCTCTCGGACGCAGCAGGGCCGAGAAGGATGGTCAGGGCTCCAAATGGAAAGACAAGACCCAAATCCCAGTATAACAGCCCCTTTAGCCACGAACCTGCTTTTCTAGGTAGTTGACTTTAGACCTTCACAGGAATTTAGACGTATGGTACAAATAACTCGTGTCAAGATCCAGTGAGCATTTTAGAGCCTTAACATTTGTCAGCCCTAAATCGGAGCGTTCGTGGGCCCATTGTTTGGCTCTTGTGCAGGCTATTTATTTCGGTTAATTTTGTCTGTTTCGAAGACTGGCCCCGCGCCCAGGGAAGAATGGGTGCCAGCTCCGCTTCGATGGACCTACCCCGCATAATGAGAGTATAAGAGTTTTCTGCACCCACTAATTAGCTTCGATTCGGTTCCCTGTCCTTCCTTCTTCAACGCCTAATATTGTCCATCTTTGAACATAATTACGGAGTCTCACAAACACTTTTGCAATTAATCATCGTGTGCATCTTTCTCCTCTTTGTCTACTTGCTACACATTCACAAAAACTCTCTTTTCTTCCTTTCTCTCGCTTCCCCGCAGGCCCACCTCACAAGGGAATGACCGACGATCCGGACAAGGCCAGCGTGAGCGTGGCCTCCGATGATGACACAATGGCTTGACTGCTCGCCAGGATCGAGTGCCTAGAACTCGAGCGCCAACGCTACACCTGTCCCGTTCTTCCGGACGTGGAGAAGTTCAATCGCAAAAACTCGTCCATGTTCAAGTCGTTCTTGGTACTCCTGAACCAAAAACACTCTCACGATGGCGAGGTGGGTGCACGGCAGCGGCAAAGGCTCCATCCACCATGTCTACCCTATAGTCGTCTCTACATGGAAGAGTATTTATTACTCAACGCTGTCGTCGCCTTTTTGGAGGAGACTTATGCGTACTCGAGTGCGGAACCACAAGCCCTTCAGACAGCCTTGTCCATGTCGATGGGTCGTCGCTCGGTGGCGGATTACATTTCCGACGCGGAGGTGGCCTTCCTCGAGGCTAATGGGTCTATCTGGCCCGACTACATCATGATATCGTACGTGGCGCAGGGCTTCGCAGCAGCACTACGGGACGGAATGATCTCGCTCACACAGTACTCTTCCTTCTATGACTACAAGAAGGACCTACTCGTGACGGGAACCAACATGGCAGCGAGCAGAGGCAGAGGTCGGGGAAGTCGGATTGAGCCTCCACAGCCCGGTGTCACGCGCTAGCCTACAGATGCTCCGTATAGGCAGGCTCGGAGATGGCCAAATATTACGCATTAAAGAAGAAAAGAAAGAAAGAAAGACTGGACTACTTGCGGAACAACGAATCCGCCACTCTCCCGTCGTCCCCCGTTCCATTGAACAAATTGCTGATGACCCAAACCAACGAAATCGCCGTCATCATCCTCGGCCTCGGTGGCCACGACGCGAACCTCTATGCATACGTCGTTCCAGACCAAGCCGAGGATCTCATTCTGGGCCAACGTTGGTTAATTGACCATGATGTCTCTGTACGCCCTGCCCAGCAGGAAGTTATCCTACGTGTCCCCCATGAACTCCGTCTCACCACCGTTTCCCTTGATACCTAGGCTGCCGCTATTTCCCAGCAAGCAGTGCGCACCTTTGTCGCCCAAGCCCACAAGTCCAACAACGTCCGAGTTTTCTCAGCGTCACTCCACGATATTGAGAAAGCCCTGAAAACCAAGATTTACAGTGACCCAGACAGATGTCAAAATCTCATGACGAAGCAATATCCTTCGGGGTAGAGCTCGACTAAAGATCAAAAATTCCCAACTTGCAAACTATCATGTTAGCCAAATATTCCCAAGGGATCAACAAGGGACACTCCGCGGAGCAGTTCCCCCACACAATGGGCACCATGTTCATTGACCCACATGCCCAGCAGCGAGCTATGGCAGCGCTTAACAAGCCTCGCTAAGGTCCCAATGAGACCTAGCGCGGCCGTAAACACACTGAAGAGCCGAGTCCCGAACACAGATGGAGATGATCATCCGGAGACTAGACGCGATGCAATCTGACACTCCGCG
>NETT01000066.1:3547-32942 GCA_003449175.1 Ceratocystis smalleyi | reverse complement strand
CCTTTCCAGTTGTTCCAGGCCGCACGCGTTGCGTACGGACATGGCAGAAGCGGGCAGCTGTACACCGCTTCGATTGACCATTTCCCACAGTTGTTCCAAACTATCCTCTGGGAATACTATTACTGGGGACAGGACTCCAGTCCCAGAGGCTCCAGTCGTCACCTCGAAGGTCATCTGACATTTCATGACACAAGATCATCTGCCACAGGACTTCGTATCAGCGTCCATGTGTTGTATCAAGACTGTCATTTCATGACATTCCACGCCTGTCTTCTTCTTAAAACTAACGTCTATACAGAGTACGTTGTTAGGGCTGCGCCTGTATGTGTTAGGGCTATGCCCATTGGTCCACGTGAGACCCCACCACACAGATACAACCTATAAATAGCCCTTCTACTGCCAGTACAGTTTAGCTAGTTACTCCCCTTTCTTCCTTAATGCATGTTCTTTGATTATTTCAAACTGGTTACAATGAAGATCTTGTACTCCAAACCGTGACATACGTGTCCCAGGCCTTTGGGATGGCTCCGGACGTGGAAGAATTGGACGACCTGCAAGTCCGCGGGCTCTCAAGGCCAGCCACCATGGCCTCTTCTTCTCTGCCTCCAGCATCAACAACCCCAGACCAGATGGATTGGCAACCATCGTCCACCCCCCTCAAACCACTGTCCACGGCGGATAGGGACACTGAGGAAGAACAACGCCTGATTCCGGTGCCGCAAGCCAGACCATCTGCGCTAGAATTGCCCCCTGAACCAAAGCCAGCCCGTTGTCACTCGGTCCGCTGAAGTCCAACGCCCAACCGCGTCCTCACATTCCATAGGGGAGGAGGAAAAATAGACGGCCTAGACGACTGTCGCCGTCTAGTGCCAGAAGGGGAGGCAATAGCCGTAGAGGAAATGAGCCCAGAAGCCATGAAAACAACCACAGCTTGCATCAAGACAAGAATAATCGTCACACTTTGGACCCATTACCTTCCTCAACACATCGCCTCCAAATCGAACCACCATTTGACGACTTCAGAAGGAAAGTGGACGGATATCATGTCCCGGATAGACACGGAACCAACCGCGAACCGAAACGAACCAACAGCAGCCAGGAATAAAATGGCTCTTCTGCGAGAAAGTTGGGCATCGTGAGAGCGAATGCAGAGGAAAGAAGGCATGGGAGCAGAGAAGAACAACTGCGAACATGAGTCAACTAGACAAAGACAAATGTAAGAAGACCCCGATATTCTGGATCATTGACAGTGGTGCAACCCATTATTCAACCGGTCACCTAACCAAACTCCATAGCATCCGAAGAATAGATCCCATCCCGGTCACCTGGGGCAACCTTGAACTAGACACGCGGATGATGGGTGGCGAAGATAAGTGTCGGGGGAATCTACATAGTCATCCATGCCTGTCATGATGAAGGCTTGAACCAAAATATCTTATCTGCGATGCAAGAAGGTACTAGAAGTAATTGCGCATGAATCAGGAGCATTCATCGACAAGGAAGAAGACGTACGAGTCTCATTGAGAAGGACGGGCTGTATGTCACTCCATGCGAAGCAAGTGGGACACCGGCAACGACACAGATGCCGTACGAGGAGGCCCACGTAAAATTCAGCCACGCAGGAGAACAGAAACTCAGGAAGATCCTTTCCTGGAACGACGCAGTGGACAAGTCATTGAGGAAACCCAAAGAAGCCCTTACCTCGGCACCGATGCTACGCAATCACGACCCAGAATTGGCCACGATAGTGGAAGCAGATGCCTCCGGCTATGCTTAGGCGCAGCCCTCCTGCAGATCCAGCCAGACGGTTCCCAACGCCCCTGCGCGTGTACAAGCCGGAAGCTGACACCGGCCGAGTGCAACTACCTGTCAGAACATGACCAAGTAGACGTGGCGGAAAGGAACAAGTGACTGTACACCCAAGCATCAGTATCTCATGGCTGAACTACTCAGGGGGAGAATGAGGAGACGAACAATGATCAATACAAGCAACTACTACAACACTACCCATTCGTGACAAAAGATTACTCGCTGTTGTCCATGCGCTCAAAGAATAGCAAAGTGAACTGAATGGCCTGAAAGACGCCTTTGAAGTGGTGTTGGATCATGAAGGCCTCCTGCATTCCACGACGCTCCAATGCCTGTCGGAACGCCAAGCTCGCTGGTATCTGATCTTGAGTGGATATAAATGCCACACCACCCTCCGCCCAGGCAAACCTTCCCCGCTCCCTGATGCCCTGTCACGGCGTGACCTATCTGAAGGTCCTGGCAACGGTCGATCTGAGAAGCGTAAGCGGCATATTCTTCAACGCGAAGGCAGTGGCAGTGGAGGTGAAGGAACAATGAAAGTGCGGTGGGCAAATAGCCAACTGCTAGTTCCAAATAAAGCTATACCCCCGGAATTCCTGCCAGAACAAATAAAGAACATCTGGTCCAGGGCTGTGGAGCAGGACACAAATCTCAAACAGGCGCGAGCCCGCCTGCCGGTGAAGGACAGCTAGTGGCCGGAAGACCTCCGACGCAGAATGCGTGTTGGTGTCAGCAATTGCTCGTTGGATGACAAGACACGGGTTTTGTACCGAGTGCAGTTTTCCTAGCTCTGACGACCTGCCGTTCTACAGTGAAGCCTCCCCTCCCTCGATAGATAGACCCGCCTGCCTGTACGTGGATAATGAAACCACACACTTGCAGAGGGACTCTGTCCATTGCTGGTTTCTAAACCTGGCCACTACTGATACTAGCTCGTTCTTGTTGGCAGTATGAAGGCATTGTTGTCACCAAAAGTGGTAAATGATGTATATTTATTCAGTGCTAACCCCGCCTATTTGACGCCCGCTATCTTGTAGGTGAGGTCTGCGGTGTCTCTTTCGCGGACTACTGATGCTAGCGTTGTCATGGACCCAAGACTGGTGTTTGGCTTCTTGGACACACTAGTGGTATAGCTGCCACCCCAGGCCAATGGGCGATAGCTCCCAATGGATGCCACCGCACAAGGTATCTCAGCATGGTGGCACTAGGCCTGATCGATATATGTGCCTGGACGAGTAAAAGGCACCAGGCATAGGCAGTGGCCCGGGGACCCCACTGAACTCAGGACTTAGGCCTGTAGGCCCAGGAAGGGCTCACCTACAAGGACTGAGGCAAGTTCAACGNAACAACTGTAAACCTAACCCGCGACAAGTGGCCCGGGGACCCCTCTGAACTCAGGACTTAGGCCTGTAGGCCCAGGAAGGGCTCACCTACAAGGACTGAGGCAAGTTCAACGTAGTGAGAGAACACAAGACAAGTGCCTGTTGAATGTGTTGTCAGAACCGTTGTTTCTGGTCTTATCGTTCAAGCCATTTTCGTCACTTGAATTCAAAGACACTTGTCAGTTTCTTGTTACAAAATATTACACAAGGTTTATAGGCGCCACACAGCTAGCGACGACCCTAAGCTCCCGGCTGTATGTTGTCTCTCATGAGCGGAGCGTGCAGATTCAATTCTCTGATGGGAAGATATGGCCACTGGTTCTGTAGTTCAGGGCGGGGTACCAACTGCTGTCTACATGATGGGCTTGCTTGGTGTGGGCTATTGTCGTTTCTGCCTTCAGGCTTTCTAATTTTGTTCATGTTCAATTTGCAAAGGCCGCTGCATCCATTGGCGGCCCGTGATGAGTTGATGGTGGCTTGGTGAGGCCGATGAGGTGAAAGGGTCGTAGGCTGTCAGGAGGCGGGACACGACATAGAAATAGCACTTTACTGCCGCCCTGCTCATACTTGCCAACAACTTCTTCATATTACACGATTCATAATTCACATGAACATAGTTGCTGGGCCTTGCACGGTAGTGATGACCGATACCGTGATAACAAGGTAGATTGAGGTTTATAGAAGTTTGTCTTGCTGAAAAAGTACATGACAGGCGTCATGGCACTGCTTGTATCAATGTTAAGTCGCCTCTTCTCTCTGCTGAGGACTTCGCGGCTACTAGATGTTTATACTTGGGCTCACAGTGTCGTGTTCTTGCCTACATGTAAGCTTAGACATGCTCTGAAGTCAGGTGCGTTATGACCATATTTGGGGGATTGTACCTGTTGATGACCATCTTGGTTCCGTTTCCTTTCCTCGGCACCTCTTGGTGTGCGATGTCTGGCCACCTCCGACTCTGCTTACATGGCATGGATACATATCTGCTTCCATTCTGAGCCTGGAGATGGCCGACTATTGCCCGTTCCAGAGCAGGGGGCGGGGGAAAGCCTATGAAATGCAGAAAGGGGCACAGATGTCGAGTACGTGGGGGTTAATTGTTCGTAAGCAGGGCTAGTGATGGCTGCATTATGAGCCCAGGCTTGCCTCCGTGAAGCACTCTACTTTACTGGCGTGATGCACAATGGTTCAGTTGGCCCCACGTAGCATATGTCAGCCAAAGGGCCGTTATCATGAACTTGCTCAGTCTAGGCGCTTAGGCGGGGATTATTCAAGTCAGTCAAGACTTGCATCTCCATCGATGACTAGATAGACACGACGTAACCAGAGATCCACAGGTATATCTTCCCCTTGTTCAAGAATTCTAGGTGGACTCTCATCATATGTACTATAATCATGTATTATAGCTTGTATCTCTTTTCGAACACAAAGGCCATTGCGTCTTACACCCATGGCCAGTTGGGCGGGCGAGAAATGGGCGGGACTCTGATAGCAAACTATGTGTCAACAGGTTGAGGGAATTTGAGGTTCGTTCGTAAGCTTTTATTCTTTTCTCCTCATCGGCAGAAAAGTAAGTCGTTATCATCACCAATGAGTGCACTCTTACTTGTCTCATGACAACTGATTACATGAAAGATATACTTCACTCTATTTGATAATGATACCACGGTCATATCTGTAATACAAGGTCTTTAGCGATATTTGATCTTTGATATCAAGTCATTGGTAGTATTTCAGACGTATGTCGACGCCGTCGAGATGTGTATAAAAGGGCGTCTGTCTCCTCACAGTCTACATCAGCTTTCATTCCAGTCCATCTCGCCAGGCTCATAGTCCTTACACGTCTTTTATCAGCTCCTTTACATTACTATATCTCTCTTACTTTGCAAAGGTATGATTTCCTATGTATATCAGATATCGAAGACTTCGTTCTAACATGGCATGCAGTAGCCAACCAAAATGCACCCTTCGTCTATTGCTTTCATCTTGGCCGTGGCTGGCAACGCTCTCGCATCCGCTGGTCTAAGCCATGCGGACTCCAACCACCTTGTTGAAAGAGATCTTGATTGTTGGTGGGAAGATATTATATGCATGTGCGACTTCCATGGTGAAATAAGCATCTATGATGAAGAGAACTGTGAAGGACAGAAACAGGGTTAGACGGTTGGGACTTCTCAATCATTTTGATCCAAGAATGCACACTCAGATGGAAGAGGAGCTACAGAATGGGATATATTTGCCTAAAGCCGGAGTGTTGTGAGTATTCAGTTGTGAACACTCAAAAAGAACAACATTCATAGCACATATTTCTCATAGACCGCCACCTAGCTGTTCAAACGCTGCAAATATTTATAAGATCTCTGAGCATAAGCTACGTCACCGGCAGAGCGCCATTTCATCGTGAAACCCTCTAATGTCCAACGACATCAACCCCCTCCTCTCGAGGGTTAGATCGTAATCTCGCTCTCCCTCCACTCGACTTGCCTAGGGCCCCCCAGTCTGGCGTAAGATCAATGGCTGGTCAACTACTCTACGACTTCGACGCGCCGTCGGTTGGCATATGTTGCGCTTCAAACTTCGCCAGGCGGCAACCACGGCTCAAAGCATGTTCTTTCTACAGGTACGACTACCAGACAGCCATGTGTGAAGCCCTAGTGTTAATTCGCACCCGGTTTATGCTCGTGGGAAGCATCATCGTCAAGCATGGCTCTGCTATTGTACCGGTTGATGCTAGTGCACGAGAAGTAGCTAACAAGCCATCCACAGTCTATGGAGACAATGTATGGCTGAGGGGTGCACTTCGGGCTATAGCAGAACTGCTGGCAAGGACAAGAAGTGCAGTAGCAATCCAGGGCTGGACAGTAGTTAATGTTCTGGGATCAGCTGGGCTGCGAGAAATGCAGTAGTTTAGGACCAAAGAATACGACCTGGCAAAGGCGAGGAGAATAAGCAGCTCAAAGAAATAGCAAAAGTAAAGCAAATTAAATCGAGGAATGGAGAGGGAGAGAAAGAGTAAATGGCATACGGCGAATGAGAGTCTGAAGTTGGACAGGAAAGCCTAGATACATTTTTCACCACGAAAGAGCTCGTATCTATACAGCTGCATCTTGTAAGCAGTTCCAAAGCCCGACTAGTACTCAGGAGCCTTTGAGAGAGATATCCCATACGAAAGAGATGATAGCCAGTATTTATACTAGGACATCCTTTGTTTACAGGATAGCGCCTGCTCGTGATAGGTATCAGGTGGAGAGTAGTATACACCACTATAAACTAGGACGTGTGCCTCCCATATCCGTATTGATGTGAGAAAGAAAGAACTGTCTTGTAAGCTTTCACCATGATGTAAGCTGGATCGTGCTGTAAGCTACGTATGTATCCAACTTGCACTGTAATCGCGTAGATCAAACGACGCAATAAGCTGCGTAGTTGTTGTACTTCAGTATATAGGCTTAGCACAATGTCTTGTTTACTTACAGGCTTCTAGAAAACCTTATCCAAGTTGATACATAGCGGCTCTAGTCGTAAATCTGCATGTGGTATGAGGCTAGGCATGCTGGCCACTTGAAAACTGTATAGCTGTGATCCTTGGCCCCTGGTCTTAATTTGCGAGTGAACACTAACCCTGATGACATCCTGACTTCACCAGTGCCGCCGAACTCTACGTATATGCTGTAGTATGGATGCATGGGCCCCTTTTGAATGAAGGGTAGGTGAATTGCCGAGAGCCAGGATCCTAAGCGAGGGCTTTAACCACTGGGCAGCAATAAAGAAGCCTCCTGTTCTTATACTACTGATGCACTTGTTAGATCAGACTCTGGCGGCCGTTATTCTGGAAAGTAAGACGGAGGGAATACAAAGCGGCACATCCCGCACGGGCCTTGTGCTATGATGAAATTCAAATTTTGTAGTAAGCTTCCACAGTGAGGCAGTGGACGTGTGCTACAGGTTGCATATTGGTAATCGAGAAGCTGATCAAACGTGGGTCAGTGAGCTGATACTTATCAAGTTATGATGTAAGCAGTGCAATGGTGGCTGCTACCTCGGCATGGGTTTGATTGAGCACTCGCTTGCATCTGCATATCTGTTGTCTGTAGTTACGTTGCGTAGAGCTATCCACCCGGCAGGCGCTCATGGACTACACTCAAGCAACCTTTTGTAACGTAAAGCAAGGGAGGGAAAATAAATCTATAGCAATGTTGCCTCTCTTGTCTTGACCAATAACAGTTACAGAGGCTCAACAAGCATGTATCTTTCCAGGACCCATTCTCCCCTAGATAGATGGGCACTTTTGAGAAGAGGACCCCTGGACGCGATCAGACTCGGGTCCTTCTTGACCGGGATCTGCTGGCGGTGTAAGGCCCCTGAATGGTGTTTCAAGGCGAGCCATCAAAGGCCATTGGCTTCGGGTGGTGGCTTTTGCGACTATGCTACCTGTACTACAGGGCCATGTCTATCTGCTGACTGCTAGTGTGACAGCTCCAAGTCATTCCGGTGACTAGCCAAGACACAGTTCCCTCCCCCATATATGCCGGGTGAGGCTTGGCGCAAGCTTGTGCTTGTTTGATTGAAATGCTAATAACTTGCATGATAAGCGACTGAATCAACAATCTCCTAACCTAAGCCTTCTCTCTTTGATCAACTGATTCCCAGTCACATAGCATGCCATAGTCTGATTATGAGGCTAGGATACTTCCTGCCCTCAAGGCCGTTCACGATACTCCAGAATCAGAGATAGCAGGTGCTGCTGCGACTTATACAACCAACCTAAAAATACCATGGCCTCGACAGACAGGAAGTACCTAGGTATTTGTCGTCTGTAGGTGGTTTACGCGGTCGCAAAACATAGCATCTGACGATATGGTATCTGCCCCTTGGGCTTCAAAGACCCCACAGACCGTGCTTGAGGCTCCATCTTAGTCAGACTATCTCGAGAGACGAGGTAGAAATATCAGAATGAATCGTCAGGTCTACCTCCAGAAGCTCCAAGGCCTTTTCCAGGGGAGCCAAGATAGTTTCGCACGAGGCTATTTTACTGGAGGACAGAGTCAGCACCAGAAAAAAAAGAAAACTCCCCAGTGCCAAGAATATATAGTTGATGGCAGTGGAAAGAGGGAATCAAACGATGTCTCAAATGTATGTGGATTCGCAAGTGGCGGCCGAATCATCAAGAAGTGGGAATCAAAGGAGGTCCGCGCGACCGGAGGCTTAGTATTGTAGTGCTTGCCGCAAGCCTGACCATAATGCAAGCACGGGTTAGGTCGCGATGAAGAAATCTGGGAAGGAATATCGCGAGTAGTTTGCACTGGTTCCAAGGTTGATGGTGCTTTGATTGTGGCATTCAGGAAGATGACTACGAGCTTGGTTTCGTCACTCTCTTATCATACACGTCACTTCACAGTCTTCACTGACAGGCTGGCTTCTCGATTGCATTGTTTTCATTAGTGGAGCTGAATATAGAATGAGTTTGAGATTCAATTTATAGGATAGATTCACGAGGTCCCGTAGGCCATTGGTAGTCAAGCCGACACGTCCGACAAATAATGCCCCGAGCTGGTGCGCTTTTATGCCGTGGTTGAAGTCCTGCTCTTGCTCATCATCGGTAAGGAAGCCACACCAATCGTCCGAAGCTCTGACACTATATCCATTGATGTTGGTGCACCAGCAGACTCTAGCGACCCATTCGCAGTCTGTGTAGACAGGGTACCGCTGAGTACCAGACGGAGGGTTAGGTGCTGCCATAACAGCCAGGCTAGCAATGGCAAGGAACACAGCTGTAGTCCAGAACGGCATAGTGATTGATATTATGGAAATGGTTGGTAGGAGTGAAGTAGCCAGGCAAGTTTGCCAGTGAAAGAGAGGAACTGGACTATAGTGAGGAGAATGATAGGGCAAGAGGAGTAGGTGAAAACACAAGAATGTGTGCTGAAAGTGAGAAATGCAAGATGAGTAAGATTGTGCGGGAAAAAGAAGCTGAAATCCAGCCATTGTGGACGAAGAGGCGGTGTATTCATAATCCAGCATCTCGTAAACAATGCCGAGACTTGGATGTACTGAAAACGGCTTTGGGAGTTCACCTCGCTGTGTTGAGCATCCCTACGTCGCGTTGTCGCTACATACTACGCCGGCAACACGATCCATCCATAGCAGACAACAGTCATAGCCACAACACCATCGACGCTTATGATACTACCGCAAACTTACACACTTATCGCCACGTTTCTAGCTGAAGGTCGGGGTTGATGATGAAGATATGCAGCAGAACTGCTCAATATACTGCCAAAGCAACGGCCAGCACATTGAACTCATGCTTCATCCGTGTGAAATACCACTATGCTGTATGGGGATGGTCCGTTGTAAGTCAAGAGAGTTCATCGAACCCACCACATGCACACTTTGATCACAGTGGGCGAGCCAAGACAGCATATAATTGTAAATCAGGGAAACATGATCGATGGAACGGCCGGGGAGCTAAACTCAATACCTGAAAGCTCTATGGGAAAGTCGGTCTAGTTATCCCCATCCAGCTCGCGTCTAATTGTGACCATCTCTTGTTAAACAGTGGCTACCGTTGTCTCACACAGGGGGCCTGTTCCCCTACCAGCGCATTCCAAAGCATCTCCTTTTCCATGAAGCACAACAACTCAGTTAGAAAGCTGGAACAACTGTCTGTGCCCGATTCTTGACAAACTATACAACTTGCAGATACATAGCAAGCAGAGTGCTGTGTGTGAAGTTTAGACCCAAGCAGTACACCGCCCTAGTAGGGTTCGGGGTGACTTATAGAAACAGGGCTCACAAGACTAGGACCAGTGCGCTATCTTCAGTTATCAGACTTACTGATGCAGCTCTCCATCTCAAGGGGCCTTTACGCTTACATACGCAGGATATTACGCATGCGCTCAATACACGCTAGGCGAGCTATTGTGTACGTGAATCTATAATAGAGAACAAAGGGAAGATGCCAGGGTCTCTCCGCCGAGCAACAGTAACAACTTCTCGCCAAGCCCACAGCTCATCTCCTCGATGATGAGTGGCATCGCAAAGTAGACCCACGGTTGAATGTAGCATCAGAGCCCGAGCCAGAGTGCCAGATGCGCCCTGAATGGAAACAACATTTGTCAGCGCCACTGTCAATCGCGGAGTTAAGCGCTTGTTATACCCGACACCATCGCTTGGTGATGTTGTTTCTGCACATAGTAAGATGCCAGGGATGCGAGACACTTGCGAATGTGTGTAGTCAGGATCCTTGGCCACGGCTGTTTCTTCACCAGACACCCCTCATCTTCATGGAGAACTTGTGTAGCCAGTTCCTCAACCTTGATATCTGTAATCAAATAGATATGGCACGGGAGGTAGGCTACGTCCGTGCGACGGTCTTTCGTAAAGTAGAGCTGGATAACCTTCCGAACGAGTCGGAGTTTTTGCCATCTTGCGTCCCAGACTGGGGACAGGCTCTCCAGGTACTTGATCACGTTTGTTAGCGGAAGGTCCAATCTGCATTCCACAGACAGTAAATCTCTGATACAGGCCGGCTAGCCCCGTGTAAAGTCATCGAATGATATTGTGTATCAATGGCTCAGTAAGAACGAGAGGAACTGCAGCCGCCGATGGACTCTACGTACCTAGTGAGTTTGCAAAACCAGACATAGCGTACAGGGCTCTCGATTGTGAAAAGACTGAAAGTTGCAGTGGGTATCGACTGAGGCTCAGTGAAGCTGTGCCGTGGGCTGTCTGTCTCTCGTACATGATGTCCAGGGTTAAGACAACTTATTCGTTACTAAAAAGCTACCAGGCCATGTTATCCAAGTCAATATGGGATCTGGAGGTCAACAAGATGCGCGGTCTTATCATCAAGTATCCGTCCAGCTAATCAGTATCTAGGCGAAGCAACACCTGCTTTACATCCTGCATGTGACATCACTTCCAGACCCATCGGCGCCTTGCCACCTGATGGAACTAACTGTGGTGAGTGCCAAGAGCTCTCGTTCTGTAACCGGGCACCTAGTTTGTCTTCGCCGCCGATCCCAACTACGCAAAGAATCGGCATTTCCATTACTTATACGTGTTAGCCTGTACTTGATTGTTGCATGTGTTGATCCAGAGCAAGGTCTTTCTGCTTATTATCCAACTATGAACTCAGGCATGCTATGTATTCTATAAGCTCTTATGATCTAGGCTCATACCTAGCGTATACAACAGGAACGGGGTCATTGAATATACAGAGGCAAATTCTTGTGATAAAAAGCAAAGCAGCAAAAGTGACATCCCGTTGCTGTTGTCACTTGTCTCTGCAAGCAACAGTTTCCCAGGCCTAATCAAGATATTCGTCTTCACCGCCCCTATTTCCCGTACGTATTCATGGGCGCAGAGGGCTAACAACCAAGTCTACGTAGTCCAGGAAACAGAAAGCGTTGTAGAATTGCTTGCAATGATTCCCCTTTCACCCGCTTTCAGCCTCTAAGCACTTGGAACATGTATACTTGGGCTTACAGTAATATCTTCTTTGTCTTACACTCCCGTGCAGTGACGGTCTGACAGAAAGCAGCATTTGATATGCTACTTGCAGCATAAAAGGCGTATCAACCGTCAGTAATCGTAAACTCAGACTCAGCGTTCCTGACCTCGTACAGTGTTTAACCAGCACCGAGAAATCATTTGTGTCTCTGATTGCATGGCTAGGAGTTGTGAATAGCAAGAGGCCGAATGTCTCAAGATAGGTGCTGAGTGGCCGAAGTAATCTGGCCATGCTATACTCATAACCAAGCTGTCTGGTCGTCACTACTATCGTCTTATCACTGACTGCCAGAGAAGCGGCCATCAATGTATGGCAGTTCAGAAAGTAAATACGACCAACTCTGCGTAGTTTCATGTACAACAGCACTAATTTGCGCGACGTCAGAGTAAACCGGGCTGTAAATGGTCACGGGCTCGCGTAGCTCATGAGACTTCCCATAACGCCAACTGTGAGCACCAACGTCTCGGGTTTGCTAGTTGTCGCTCTAGATCTTATTTATAGAACCTAATTCAAAGAGAGCCATCCATGCGTATCTTCACTTCACATGCTGGCTTGTCAACTATTGATGCCCGTCATCTATGGTCTCGTCTACTTCATTAATGTGCCGAACCTGAGGCAATTCAATGAATGGTCAACGTAAACCTCGGTCGTATCTGGCAAGATTTCACCTCATTGACCCGAGTGTTGTTAGTCCAATGCCGTGCTAGTAGCTTATAAACTTCATTAGTATCTGTAGTTCATGCTCGTATTATATTCGCAATTGGATTTGATTCTAGATATTAGATTATCTAAATATCTATAACGTCATATGATCCTTCACAGAGTGTGTCAAAGTATCCCAGTAGTAACACTCTGGGTTCGTGCTTTTACAAGATATTGAATTGATGATCAAGTTGGAGCCGGAAAGCTGGAGAGATCTGGACAGTGGTATGGCCATTCCTCTGACTTCAAACGATCTACATCGCCTTGTTCCTCCATGTCGTGGTCGACCCCTAGCCTCCCTTATCGAATGTCGCACGTTATTCATCAGAAACCATCACATTCTACATATTCATGTTGGTACACCAGCAGACTCTGGCTACCGATTCACAGCCTGTGTAGACAGCGGCTAATCGCGGCTAGTTTCTACCGTAACAGTCTTGCTAGTGAGGGCAAAAAACACAGTTGCGATCCAGGCCTGCCCAGCGATTGATGTATTGGAATTGGTTGGCGGCAGTGAAGTAGCCGGGCAAGTTTCCCGACGAAAGAGGGGAACTCGGCAGTGGTGAGACCAATGATGCGGCAACAGAAAGAAGGGAAAACACAAAAGATTGTGTGGAAAGTAGCCCAAAGAAGACATGTAAGATGGGGTGGAGAGAGAATTCAGCATCCAACCATCGTACACGGAGAGATCATACATCCGTAATCGAGTCTCTCCTGAGCAATACTGGAGGCTTGGAAGTACTAGAAAGCCCTCCGTGACTATATCTGGCAGTAGTTCATAATGAGATGCCGTCCTGTCGGGATGTACTTCGTCTGCAGCCCGGTTTCTTCATAGCAGCCACCATACTAACAAAGCTGACGACGCTGTAGTGAGATAGCACGAGCATTACAGTGATTCTAGCTGAAGACGCTGACCGAAAACGAAAACATGCAACCGAGCTGGTCAATATAGTCCCATATCAATAGCCAATATATCAAGCTCCTGCTTCGTCCGTGGGATATATCCCCATGCCATATGGGACAGTGAGCTGTAAATCTACGGAACTCATGACGTCCTCTACATGTACGTTTTATTGGCCTTGGGCGAACCAAGAGAACATATGATGGTGCCCATATTCAACCAAAGCGGAGATAAGCCAAAGCCAAAACCTAATTCTTCGATGGAAAAGTAAGTCTCAGCTACCCCCGATCCTACCTTCGCACCAATCTTGACGACGTTCCGTCTTAGAGTGGCTGCCGTTATCCTGTACAGGGAGCGTCTTACCCTGTGATTCCACATGAAAAGAGCCCTCTTTGCACAGAGAACAACTGGGTCGGAAAGCAGAAAGATAGCTCCAAATAGTGCGTCCTCTGAGTGTTCGGAGTAACTTATCACCCGGAGCCAGCCTAGGCTAGGGCCACTGCCCTATCTCCAGCTACCATGCTTACTCATACCACCTCCGGTGCTGAGCGGTCTTTACCCGCGGGTATACCCATTGTGGTCATAAAGGTCTGCATGCAGCATCAGACCGGACATCCTAGCCACCTGAAGAGGTGTACAGCTGCGGTGCTTCTCCAGCCTGTCCCCTGCGCGGAACACTCATCATAATGCAACACTGCTCTCACCGGTGCCTAACCATGCCCGGCACTCACGCTGATCAACGTAGACAGAATGGTCTTCAGTGTTTCATAGAGCAGAAGTCTGTAATGTTGGGAACCAGTCCGAAGCGGCGGCGGCATGGCAAGTTCGAAACTCCGAGCTGCGAGCAAGCTGTTGAGATAGTCGATCAGAAGCTAGGTCACACCCGAGCTCTACGCAGTCAGGCATGTTCTCGGGTTCCAAAGAATTCCCAAAGATCGGCAATTCGCCTATCCTCCACTTCTTGCTAGCGAGTGCTTGGCGCAAAGGGCCATCTCGAGAGCTATGTACACAAATAACAGCGCACGGAGCTCGTAAGACGCACGATCAACTAGACCCTGGTGAGCCTCCATAGCGTCGCAGTCATTGTACTACAGCCTGCGTGGTGTTTAAGGTTAACGCAATGGCCTGTTTGTTAATCAAACGTCGATCTACCTGTTCTAGCCAAGACGAAGTGAGATCTAGAAGCCGAATAAACATACCAGCCGCCCACCAAAAACATCAAGGCGTATGGGAGGCCCGGCAGCCTTTTTCCCTCGGCTCGGTACGGCATTGCTTGAGCGCTCGTTTGCCGCCTGTACAGCCCATGCTGCGTGAGTGTGAGCCGGATAAGGCTCGGCAATGTTAATAAGATGAGGCCATTATCTAAAAGGCGGCCAATATATAACAAAACAGTAGCAACCACAGTTTTCATCGTCCTTGAAACGATGAAATTCAAGCACTANACTAATTTCTTTGGGTTCCAAGCCTCTATTGAAATCGCCTTGGGCGGACATTTATACGATGGTCTTATAGGCTTTCGAGGAAAGTTTGCTTTTTATGCCGATTTGTTTCAATTCTTCCTCTTCTCGAAACTTTATCTTTGCAGCTATATGCAGCGAATACGCCTGTGACGCTCATTATTCGCCTCCAGGACGATGGTCTCGAGTACTTGGTTACTGAGGATTCCATAGACGGCGTCGAAAGGGACGACGCAAATGTGCAAATGTGCAAAAAAAGAAGAAAGATGACAACATGGCAATGCGGATTCTTGACTTGAGCCTGAACAAGCTCCTCAAACACAATGCTGTGGCGGAGGCATGTTACCGCGACAAAACAAAGTCGAACTGTTATTGTTGAGAGAACGTCCGCGAGGGTTCCCGAGAAGGTTCAGTTAGATAGACAAGACGAGGCTCTTATCTGAGAAGAAAGGTCCAATTTCTACAGGCTACGAGCGTATACTGGGTTACCTTTGGAGAACATCCGTACGGTACTCTTAGGAGCACGTGCTCGGGGGAGACAGTTAAAGAAGAACAATGGATACAAGCAACTCTACAACACAACGTGCCGCCAGTTGCTGGCTGTACTGAGTCCTCTTCTCACCGAGGGCTCCTACTACGGAAGGCTCATACTACTGTGTGCCCCCATATTGAAACTCTTTCTCGTCCTGCCACCTAGGGTTTTGCATGTAATTGTCGCGATAGTATGCCCAGCAAGAGTGAGAATTCTCAGTAAACTGCGTAGGCAAGCCCCTTTTACTTCTCTTCTGAGGAATCGATGTCGTTGTCCCCGCGTGCTGCCAACAACAAACATCTCAACAACAACGAGCCGCCTTCCAGCTGTATTTGGTGGTCCTGAATCCTGGGTCTCACTGGAAGCCGCTACAAAATCCAGCGTGTCTACAGAGTTGGTACGTCCAGATGGGCACATCGACCATCTGTCTCGGCAGTGGACAGGCTCTCAGGGAGTCGCAAAAAGCCTAGGGCTGGCCTGGCCTGCCTGGTCCGTAGAGCTGCTAAATGTTGCGAAAACTATATGCTAATACGAGATGGATGTCACGTCAACGACGGGGGTGATCAGGAACCACATGGAGCAAATTGCATCCTCAGGCCAGAGGGATGTGTCCGCCAAGGACGCAGACAAAAATACAGGGCATCATTAGCATGAGCCGCTAGTGATCTGCCTAGTTGATGAAGGTTCCTGGCCTGGTAGGGGAGGGGACCATGCACAAAGCGGGCTATGGCTAGTTTGCTATAGAGTGGATACTTGACTGAAGCCTGCCTGCTGTGCTAGTAATAAAGACCTGTTGCTGTCATAGGAGCCTGCCTGCATTGCATATGTACTTGGTGTAAAATACGCATGTTGATCATCTCCAGATTCCAATCCCTATCTCGTACTCTTCCATCAACCGCCTCCTTTGGCTTACATAATCAAGAATTTGCTGCGAGCCCTTGGCAGCCAGCCGGCGAAAATACGGCGGGCGCAATGAAGACAATGTGTTCAATAGTTCCAAATACTTCAAAGGACATGTCTTCGAAGTCGTTATACGGCCAGCCTGAAAACATCTGCTGCAGCAAAGGGTGTTATTAGGTTGAGTTCTCCCTAATCTCTTATCACCGCCACGCGACAAAGGGGCGGCGCGGCCCATGTCACGCCCGGGCGTAGTTCCACTTTTGTACCCAGCGATTCTTGATTATGTAATCCGCAGGGCCAGCTATATCTTATCAGTTCACCCGAAACTTACCCGAAGCTCTCAATGCTGGCCATTCCCTGGTTTTCAAGTGACGATCAAAGCACAAACAAGTTTCGTCTATCAGCTACTAAGGAACAAGGCTGCACTATAGACGCCGATGAAAGCACGGATAGTGCATCTGGGAAGCAATACTTGCGTCGAAGACGGAGCTATCAAGCAGAACGAAGCAGCACTAGGTTACCGAGCCTCTGCGCTCTTGGGGTTTGGACCCTAACGCTGTCCTGACATGGACTTGCAGTGTATAGCAAAGGGAGCGTGGATGCAGCGCGGGTCTTGCTACGAGAACAAACTGTCCACGGTCCGCGGGGATCACCAGGATCAAACGACGCTGGCCACTGGCTTTCTCGGAGATTTGCTATGTATGAGCAGCCTTTTGGAGACTCGCTTTGGATCAACCTTGCAGAGGGTTAAGTCTGTTCGGTAGCCAATACGGCGTCGTTTGGTCTCTGTCATTCCCACAGACGTTACATATATTCAAGTTCAAGTTCACGTTCAACTAGCTTTGTGCTACTTTGAAGGTCTTGATACGCAAGAAGTCCGTTGATTTGGTGCTAAACTGTAGCACGTTGAGGGGAGCAAGTATGTCCGGCCAAGAAAAAGTCTAGCAGAGACGGGGAACATGCGTCGCATGCGCATCATGTGCATGTGTCATGTGCCATCTACGTTACTAGCAGGCCTGGATCTCGGGCAGGAGACAGTCGCATGTAAGTGACCTCTCAACTGTACTTGTTATGTTGGCATCTGCCATGATGTGAGACGCTTCAATGCTACAAGATGTGTAGATATTTGCGAGTTTCTCCACCAGGCGCAAACCCGGCTGTTTCTATCCATTGTCTGGCTGTCCGCTGAGTACTAGATCTGTGGCATAGCCGTGCAAAATATATTCTACAGTCTGCTTGCTCATTATGGGCTTCTCTCTTCCATGGCACATCCATCTGGTTGATTGTAGACATAGGATGCGCTTGGGGCAGCGCTGGCCAGAGCATACGTTTTCATGTGCTCTGATGGTACTGGAATGAGATTGCCTGTAGGTTGACATGTGTGCACATATCTGTGAGCCTCCTTGCCAGCTACATGCAAAATGCCATCTCTCACTGCGAAGTCTGCTGGCTGTGCAGGATCTGGAGCACTCCCGTGAGGCCTGCTGGGCCTTTACCGCAGGCCCGGACCTGCAATGACGATGGCCTATAACAAGCTAGGCGAGGCTCAATCTCCTGTCGAAGCCAGAGGAGTGGTTATGAGACTGGTGACAAACTAAAAGTGTTATGTAGGCGATGGATAATACATCCTATTTAGGGATCACCTCCTGGTTCCTGCTGTTGAACTGTTGGAGGACTCAACATTGCAATGCCTACATAGCGCCTCTACTCTACGCCATCTTGCCCCGAAAACAACAGCATTCAGCTAGACACTTCCTGCTGGCTATCTTGTCCGAATCTCGTTGCAGACATTAAGATCAGCCAATTTCGAGGAACTACCAAGTTGGTGGTAGCATGCTAACACAGTGGGCAAGTAGCAGAGACCTGCTAAGATCGCCTGCCATACCATATGGGGCATGACAGAACACTGTACTCGGATTCATAGGTCTGCCATGTGTTTCCAAGTGTAGCATAGGAAGTGACATTCGGAGAACTTAGAATTGATAATAGACTAAGAACTACGCATTACTCCACCACCAATGGATCTGGCGTGTGAATGGATGCCGACGCCAAGTCAAAACTAGCTAAGCGTGAATATCAAAGCACATGCTTGTTGAAGCAGTGTATCTAGCTTTCGGGGCGCCTGATACTTCATACTGTTGCCTCTAAGACCCATCGGTATCCATAACTGAGCTACCGCGTGTCTCAGTTAAGTCTAGATGGGCGTGTTCCTTGGACATGAGCCAAAAACTATGAAACATAGAGCAAGTCAGCCGAAGAGCCTACATCTGGTAGTTTAGTCTAGCAAGTCACCGAGTGTGATGAATGTCTGGTTGGATCTCAAAGTATGCCTTTGGGTACCTCTTCTCTATGTTCTAATTAGGGAGAGGAATCGCCTCAGATCAATACAGTCTCAGTTCTGATATCTCAGTTCCGTCCGCTAATTTACCNCACTGGTGTGCGGCCCGGCTAAGGTTTGGCCACTATTTCTTGAGCCATAGCTGTCACCCGGGCCTGGAGCTTGCACAAGCACTGCGAAATAGGCAGGCAACGACTTGGGTATAGCGAGAGACTGTGGTAGAGTTCGCTAATAGAAAAAGAAGGGCATGTGCTGACTACTGGACAGGCGTCCAGCTGGCTGCCCTTGAAAGGGCACTAATCTGGTTCTTGACCTGGGAAAGGATGCCGGGTTACATGCACTCACTGCGAAGTCAAACGCAAGGCAAACAGGCACATCCGCAAGTTGGAAGTCGTGGGATCGCCAGCTTCTAACGCACACTATGCAGGTAGTTTAAGATATGAAGCCAATAGTTCCTGCCCTTTTCTACAAGACCTATGGAGATCAACGTGGACCTACAGAGACGGAGGGTAGAGGAAGAAAGCAGGAAGTCAAGAGTATTATCAATAAGAAAGAGAGCAAGACAGGGAGCTAGAGTACGAGATCAGACAGCAAGGGTGTGTCAGAACATGACTAAGAAGACTTGGGGGGGAAAGAGCCCGTGATAGTAAGCCCAAGTATACATATATCTCATAGTCGAAGTACTCATGACCAAGGGACTGGGGGGTGAGAAGAGAGAGGAACAACCATGAATACAGGCGATTCTACCAGCATGGCAACAGGCCTTGAAAATGAAGCCTCAGGCCAGTGATGCGCTAAGAGACGGGGAAGAACTGAGTCAAGAGAGCCCGATAATGTAATGAAATTGAAAACAGAAGCCCGTGCCTCGTCTTTCAACTCCGAGTTAGCCAGTCACTTCAGACTATGTGCTAACACAAGGTTAGACTAACGCTAAGATTAGCCGGGCTTAGCTAAGATTCGAGAACTTTTACACGATGGAGATAAGCGAGAGGTAAATGTCGACCGCTTCAAGAAAAGCCTCCCTACCCCCTCAATATTTGTAAGGCCTAACAAATGGCCAGTGCCATGTCGCCAGCACTATTTATCCCAACTGAGCTGTGGACTTGGGCACTATGCTTGTGACGTAGATTATGAGCTCAAGAGCTAATCTTGTTGCTGTTGACATCAATCAAATAACACATAGATAGTACGGTATTCGAGTTTCATCTGGTAACAACTACTGCCTTTGAAGTGGCAGTCCAATGAAGTCCAAGAGGAAGCATTGATGGGGGATAAAACATGAGCTGCCCTGGAACCGTTGGCACTGCTTTCCATTCTGAGCCAGACTGTCCTATATTGATGTCTTTGTGCAAGCGCTCTTCAGGCTATCGGTGGGCCACAATTCTCTCTTACTAGACCTACGAGCTTCTCGGTCCCAATGCACGCATGCCGAAGCCCAATCCTTACATATCTTTATGCTAAGGCTTTCCAGCGACAGAAGCAGGGGATGGAGTATGGCTCGGCGAGGAAAGAAAAGCGGCCCAGCCACCCCGATAGCAGCCCACCACATCTTTCTGCAAAGAGATCTTCTCTTCTCCCCTCTATTCTCCCGCAAAGCCGGCCAGCTTATGGCGCCATCCTCATGTCCTCCCTCGCACCACAGCACTGGCCAGGTTATCTATAGCAGGAGATATAAGTGGTGATATATTGGCCTTTGCTTGCCTTGGTGTTATTCCACAGATACTGCAGAATGGTTTATCGTTGTAGAGGCTTTTCATTGATCCTATTTTACGTGTCTTTGGAGACCATCTCGAGATGTATAAAAGGGCTGACTGTCCTCCTGACTGAGGGAGGTTCACTTTCTATCTCCTTCAACCTCGCACTGGTGTCTTGTACTCGATCTTTCAAACATACCTGCACTCCTTCTCAAAATCCTGCAAAATATTGCTTCTCAGGCTTCGTTCCAAGTCTTAACCTATCACCAACACTTCCATTACTTTCTTTGCATTATCGCACCGGTATTCCCTCTGTAAGTGTATCATTTGCCCTCTCCCTTATGGCCACCTTGGGTTCTAACACTCAGCACGCAGTCAATATGCAACCTTGGGCTGTTACCTTCCTTCTTGCCTTCTCAGGCAACGCCATTGCGGCTGCTACTGGCAGCTTTGCGGCTGCGGCCAAGGGGGAGTCTCAGCTCGCTGCGAGAGTTCTAGTCAACGGACAGGATTGCTGGTGGAAAGGTTCAACGTGCTACTGCATCAAAAATGGCGACGTCGTCCCGGCTTCCGAAAGCGAATGCCCATAAACCAGCTCAAACAACGACGACACATATTCTTTGTTACGGGACTTGTAATTGAT
Organism: Ceratocystis smalleyi; assembly: GCA_003449175.1. NCBI lineage: Eukaryota > Fungi > Ascomycota > Sordariomycetes > Microascales > Ceratocystidaceae > Ceratocystis > Ceratocystis smalleyi. The sequence goes on along the minus strand of NETT01000066.1, from coordinate 12,072 downwards.
ACAAAGTTAAACCGATTATGAAAACTTTATTGTCAGATGCAGAAGAAAGGAAGAAAACTATTTAATGGGGGAATGGCCTACGGTGTTCCTTTTATATCGCAAAGCCTTATGTCACCTCCTCCCCTGTTTCAACCTTGGTTGCCATCCGCAACAACACTTTCAATTTACGGTCGTCAACCGCAACAGCATCTGCCTATGTTGACGATGTGCTAATCTTTACGAAAGGCACTGTGCAGGACCATTACGAGAAAGTTAATACAGCCCTGGCCTGCCTTCGCGAAGGTGGTCTGACAGTGGACATTGACAAGTGCGAATTTGCAACAAACGAAATAACCTACTTGGGATACATCCTTAGGCCCGGGCAAATAATGACTGACCCCGAAAAGATCGAAGCAATCGTAAATTGGAAAACGCCGACATCAGTCCACCATGTACGAAAGTTCCTAGGCCTTTGCAACTTCTACCGAGAGTTCATCGACAAATACACTGAACTGGTCGCCCCGATAAACGCCCTGTTGACTGCTCAGACGACGGGTTTTCGATGGAACGACAAAGCCGAGAAGTCATTCAACGACTTGAAGGAGGCATTCACCTCCGCACCAATTCTTTGTAGCCACGACCCAGACCTACCCACATTCGTCGAGACAGATGCCTCAGGTTACGCAATCGGGGCGGCGCTACTTCAAGTGCAACCCGACGGTTCAAAACGACCATGCGCATACACCAGCCGGAAGCTCACGACAGCCGAATGCAACTACCCAATTCATGATAAAGAGTTGTTGGCTGTTGTACACGCACTCAAAGAATGGCGGAGTGAGCTCAAAGGATTGAAGGATACTTTTACAATTGTATCAGACCACAAGAACTTGTTGCATTTCACTAAACTCCAACACTTATCGGAACGTCAAGCCCGCTGGTACTTGTTGCTCAGTGAATACAATTGCGAGATTGTGCACCGCCCTGGCAAACTGTCTCCCCTCCCGGATGCTCTCTCTCGCCAGGACCTGCCAGATGGCCCTGATGATGCTCGTCTGGCTGGTCGTTTCCAGCAAATCTTACAATTCAAAGGACAAGAACAAGGCACAGATCTTCAAATCAACCGGACACCAACAGTTACAACCACCCAGTCCTCGGATGAAGAGAAACCCCCCGAGTTCCTGTCAAGTCCTCTGAAGAATCTGTGGCAGGAAGGCTTGAAACAAGATGAGGACCTGAAGAAAGTCAAAGCTTGCCTCATGGAAAAGTCTGGTCAATGGCCAGAAGAGCTGAGACATAAGTTGCGTGTCGGAGTCAGTGACTGCTCCTTGGACGCCGAGACTCGCGTTCTCTATCGTGGAAGACCTTGGGTCCCTTCATCAGAGCCCTTGAGGACCGCAATATTACAAGAAATTCACGACTCTCCAACGCTAATTCACCCAGGAAAGAATGTCTTACAAATGGAGGTTGCCCGCCTATTCTTCTGGCCAAACTTCGTCGCTGACATACGAAGGTTTTCAAGGAACTGCCAAGTTTGCGGAAGCACAAATACCTGGCGCACAAGCAAAGAAGGACTGCCGAAACCCCTTCCAATTCCAGACCAGCCATGGCAGGACATTGCTATAGACTTCATTGGACCATTACCCTTGGCAAAAGACGGGGAAGAAGAATTCTCCCATGTACTTACAGTTGTTGACTGTATGTCAAAAGGTGTCATCCTTATACCCATGAAAGCCTTAGACATGGAAAACGTAGCCAACTCTTTCTTCCACTACTATTACTGTCGCCATGGTCTACCAAACTCTATCCTGTCTGACCGAGAGTTTGTCAATGCAGCCTGGAAAATGATTTGCAAGGAACTGGGAGTGGAGAGAAGATCAACAACAGCATACCACCCAGCGACCAACGGAGCTGTCGAAAGAATGAATGCTGAGGTTAAGTCCAAGCTTGCTAAGCTGGGTGCCCAAGGCCCACACTGGTTGAAAGCCTTGCCAATGGTTGAATTTGCGCTGAACGCAACACCAAGTAGCGCTACACAAGTTTCCCCATTCTTCCTAAGCCATGGCTACCACCCAAAGACAATAGACCTGGAACAACCACAGACACCACCGCCAAATCCCAATGGTCCACTAGGTCAAGCTCAGAGAGTGTTGGACAAGCTGAGAAGCACAACAGACTGGGCCAAAGCAAACCTAACAATGACAAGAGCCGCGATGGAAGAGTCAGCTAACGAGAAGAGAAAGCCACATACTGACTACCAACCAGGAGACTGGGTCTGGCTCTCATTGAGGAAGGAACAGCTCGGACCCGGACTGGGAAGGGGACTGATAAACAAGTACATTCGCTGTCAAGTTAAAGAAAAGGTCAATAGCCATTCATACAAACTGGATGTACCAGGCTCAACAGCTCACAGTACATACAACGCAGAAAGGTTGAGACCTGCAGCAGATGACGCTTTTCCCTCTCAAGACACGCACGACAGCCGACCAGGACCTATCGAAAGTGATGAGGATGGAGACAAATGGGAGGTGGAGAAGATCACGAACCAAAGAGAACACTATGGAGAGTTGCAATATAAAGTCAAGTGGCGAGGATGGCAACAACCAACATGGGAACCCGCCGAGTATCTCCAAAACACACTGGCACTGCAACAATGGAAAGAGACCTACAAGCCAAACCAAAAGAGAGGGAGGAAGAAGAGGAAGGGAGGCTGATGTTAGGGCTGAGCCTGTGATTGGAGAACTGACAAACGAACTACAAGGTCTGCCCCACTAGACGACTATAAAACCTCTCGCTCATTCGAGCCACCTAGATAGTTTCTTTCTTTTCTTCTTCAACGTTGAATCTCTGTTTTTACCTCCGAACCTGTTTCGCATGAACAACTGTGAACCAACCCGTGACAGAGAGCTTTCTAGTCAGGCATGATTATGAGCTTGAGAAACTGTTTTTGGATGGCTATCTTAGCATTACGGCGTGGAAACATCAACAAGCATAAGTGGCATAGTGGCCAATAGTTTCAAGTGACACCAAGATCCTGACCACGAATCTTGTTGTCAACTGAGGCTTTTGTGAGCTTTATTAAGTTGTTTTAGATTAAATTTTGTTTCATAGCCGGGTAGCTCACGGCGTATTTTTAAAATGTGGTCATACCCGGTATTCTACCGAATAGGGGTAGATTCTTCACAGCATATGTTATACGTTTCTAATATCGCGTCGGGTATTTTCTTTTCCAAAACCCAGGTTACCTCACACCATACGCAATGTTTATGAGTCTTGTTAGTTTGCTAATGCAGCTAAGTGATCTTAGCTGTCTCCGAGAACAAAGCCGAGGTGGAATCTCGCAGGACTTTGAGCGTCGAAAGTACCATAATGCTGTGACCCATAACGCACCCCCCTGCGACCAAGGCGGGCGAGCTTAGATCAACCTACGGCACTCTAACAGTTCCGGGTGCAGTACGCAGTTGTAAAACTGCATGTACTGATGCTTTGTTTCTCTCCTCTCCCCCGTTGTCAGCTCCTGAGTACTTTGACGATGAGAAATATATATACTTCGGCTTATAGTGACGTGCTCTCCACCCCCATGTCTCGTCAGTCATTATCTTACATAAACTCCTGCCAATCAGTAACTTTTCTCTCAAGCTTTGACCTTCTTATACTTATATTCCTTCATTACCTGGTGCACCGGTGCTTCATGGCCTTAGAGTGTAGCCTTACTCCACTCGTGGGATACTCGTAAGATGCTTGGAGGCAATGGTCTTGCACATAGGACACTATACAATTGCTTGCATTATAGCTGACAAAACGTACGACAGGCTGGTCTTGAGACTAGGGAATAATTCAGTCACGTTCGAGAAGAATTGGAATAAAGTGCACTGTCCCGCGGAGTGTTGCTCCAACTTTATCGCTTTAACTTTATCCTCCAACAAAATGGCTCATTTCATGGGTTTCTATGCACTGTCCTGTAATCCATAGTCTACATCATTGTATCACCAGCAGTACAACCGCCACTACTATAGCCGCACTTCCCCCTTTGCCGTCAAGTATGAGCAACACACTAGTCGCTTCGTAGGCTTTTCAAAGGGTAGCCCATTGTAAACATGGGCACGTCCACGGCAGCACATGAACAATGCTCATAAGGGCTTCCGTGCACTAACACCCCTAAGCACGGGCTACGTCTGGCTGCCAGCAAGCCAGAGCCAGAACTTTCTGAAACTTTTCCTTCCCGCATCATTCTTCGTGTTTATAAAGGCTCCATTGTCTCTATTGCATGTAAAAATCTCCTGTTCATTCATCACTGCCATCTCCTGCATTCTTTTTCTCTTCTTCTACATCTTCAGCGCTATTAGTACGATCTTCAAGCTTTTTACAAGTGCTGGCTTTAAGAATACACTCCAAAGGGTCCAGACAAACGGTACTGTCAAGCTCAGCATCTCTCCCTACCTTTTCGTCTCGGAACGTCTATTTTGATACCCGCATTCTTTTGCTCTACCGTGATGTGGCTTTCCAGTTTCTTCCAGCCTATCTTCATGGTTGCTTTGCTCTCTACTCGAGCCATTGCAGGTGATAAAACGGTCCGTCTTCCCAGTGAGCTCGGTTTTCAAATCAGCGATGATGGACGTTATGGCTACATGATAGCCAGAAACAATGAAGGATTTTATGCCAGAGTCTACCTTTCTCACACGTCCAAATATATCCAAGTCGACACCATGGTAAACACAGCAAACACCTTCAAATCTTATGAAGCTTTACTGAGTATCTGGGAAGATCAAACTGAGCTCACTGTAGAAAGTCTTGAAGAGATTATCTACGAGAACGTTCAGGGCTCCGATCGCGACATCATTGATCAAACTCTCGAAGCCTTGGGCCACGACCTTTCTGAAGATAAGGAAATTGGCGGTGTCGTTGTTTCCAAGAACTCCCAAGCTGACACTGAAGCCTGGGATTCTTTGAGTGCAGCATCATTTACGGTGGATGGTATGGAGATTTGCACTGAGTTTAAGGATATGAGCAGTCGAGTCATGGACTCACTTGAGATTGGCACTCACGATGACGGTCACAGATGGGCCAGCGTAAAGTTTCACACTGACAGCAATTGATACGCGGACCGTGTCGTTCCGCAGTACGCCTGCGCACAGACTCGCAAAAACTAGCCTGTGCAGGGAGAGGTTGATCGGTTGCTTGTAAGCCAGAGTTGCGAGGAGATATTGCATTTTGCGTCATGGTTGTCAAGGTTGCACCTAGTTTGACCACCAAGTCCACCCTTGGCCTGTCAAAAGAATCTCATCTGCTAGACTTTGTTCCAGCAAGGCTCGAAATTATACGCCGAGGACAAGTGCACTAGTGATTAGTTAGTTTTTCCCCTTCTTTCTCAATGTAAAGACTCTGTTCATCCTTACATCTGTGAAGACGCAGCTATATACTCCGGCCTCAACAACTGGGTTGCCAAGAATACAATGCCATTTTCGGGTGTTTTGATTACCATGTAGCAATGAGACAAACACCATTTCGCATTCCTCGCTTCAAAAGAGAAGTACGAGATTAAAAACAAAGAACCCACAGAGATAGTGAATGTCCCTCTGGACATGCCCAGGTCTTGCAACTGCCGTAATGCTGCGTTCTGTCCAGCCAGGGTAGAAATTCTAAGGAACTTTGTAAGGACCAAGGGAGAAAATTATACATCACAGAAGTTTACAGAACTAATGGCGGATCAAGTAACCAGTCAACCACTGCAGTCATGTTTGCATTACTACTTATGAATATGTAATAGTTGATCGTTGATATGTGATCAGCTTGGCAATCATCTCACCCACTGGCCTCGTATTATGTTAGCTGCTTATGGTGGTCGAGCACAGTACTAAGGGAGGCGAGGCTTCTTATCCGAGTCCAATCCACCAATGTCCACTTCAGTACATTGTATGAGACATAGTGCCAGGCAAAGCCAAACAAGCACTAACGCCAATATCAATACAGTATTAAGCTCCTACCCATGGTATTTTGTATAGATATGTCCAAGTGATGACTGTCTCCCGGACAGTGTTTGGACTAAGACATTCCATAGCTNNTAAGGGGGCTTCCAATGCCAAATTCAACAGTAACAAGTCGATGACAAGTTGAATAGTGCAAACCTCATAACTGTGCGATGTTAATACCGGAGTTTTTGTATTATCCATGGGTATATGTAGCGGGTTCTTGTCCACAATGGGAACAGCAAATGGACGTTTCTCTAGGGCCTACCCACCCACCCTAACCACATCGCTACGGAGTTAATTATGAGCTAGTCACGGCCTGCTCGGCTCTCGGTAATGAACTGCAATATAGGGAAGCTGTCTCAAAAGAAATAAGACCATAGGCAACATCAGCTTTTAATCAGATTCCTCTCAGCATTGAATCCTTCCGCATGTCATCGTTAGTAGCCCAAGCACACAAGTCGGCCTCTTATTTGGCCTTCTAGTCAACGTCTACTTTAGCCACTAATTCATTAGGGGGGGGAAAAGGCACATTGCTCCATGTATTTAGTAAATGCCATTGTGATTATGTTGCTAGGGTCTTTTGTTCCCTCTCACTGCTGTTCAGCTGCCACTTCTATTGTTTCTCTCTTATGATATAAACTAAAGATGTCAAATAAGGCTTCGGGGATGTTTAGTGAAATAAAAAAGAGAACCATAGCCCAGTTCTAACTATTCTCGAGACTCCAGTCAGACACCTTGTCGACATGGCCATTGTCAAAGAAGGCTATGGGGGCGGCTGGGGGAGGAAGCAAGCATCGTTGAGCCAGGCTGGCCCTGGATAGTGCGCAATATGCCAAATGAGTGCAGGGTCTCGCTGTTCACTCAAAATCAGCTAACCAACTGGTTATTGTCGCGTGGCAAGGTATTAATCTTATTGAGTTGTTATTGACTAGGCTTTCTTCGATGGCCGGGTCAGTCATGTGGCTGTGCCACAGTGCCGATGGGACTTCATATCACTACAGCTGACTATCTGGTGACTCGGCCCCTAGATCCAAAATGCCACCAAATACAACTTCCTTCAGCCCCATACGTCCAAGTCGTCTTTAAAATGACAAATCCACCATGGAGGGTCAGCTGCAGTTAGAGATTATCAACATATATGTCACGGGTTGGTTCACAGTCTTTCTCCACAGAGACACCTCTATCAATAATCTTTTGATCAATGAGGATGATGAACACCCCTCCTGGCCTTCTTTCTTGATCGATCTAGACCTTGCCGTCAAGGAGCGGAGAGTTAGCGCCTCGGGGGCAAAGGGGAAGACCGGCACGAGGGCTTTCATGGCTATCATGGCTATCGGTGTGCTCCTAAGTGAGCAACGTTCTTCCATGCATGATCTTGAGTCCTTCAGTACTATTAAATCAATGATGTTCCTGCCTAATGACGCTGTGGGAGGTTATTTCATGCATAAGACAATCAATATCAAACAAACTATAAGCAAACCCCTTTCCTATTCACTCCAGAGACTTCTACAGCAAGATCCAACTAGCCGATAGCTCCGACTAATCGTTCCTACGAATCTTAAACCATTAATCGTACAGTGTTGCACTTGGCATAATTAGTCCCTCGTCCAAGTCCATTCGTAATCATGTAATCTGTGACGCCTTGCTGTATTATTTCTCCCAACAAGTTCTTCAAAAGTATCCTATTGCGGGCGCTCACAAGCAGCAAATTCGGAGATGTTCCACGACGGCCGCTTTATATTCGGAATATTCTAATGATGCAGAGATTACCAGTTTTTTTCACGAAGACCTTAACCACTCGTTCTGCTTGAAGGTTCTGTCATCCCTGTTAGGGTGCAAGGCGTCTGTAGCTATTCGGACCATGCTGGACCTTGGCGATCGGCGCGCGCTTCTCCACGAGCAACATCTTTTTATGCACGACCTTGAATTATTCTTCTGGGTTCCATTCTGGATATGCATCCATTCCGAGGGCCAGGTAAGGGAAGAGTGGTTCCTAGGTTTGACAACTAACTAATTGGCTGGAATGTTGCAGATACAGAAGACAAATCTATCCCCTGTTCGGTAGAATACCAGACAAGTCCACACTATGAAAACACCTTGTAGGCTTTGGTTTTATTTGATTTGGTTTGAATATAGTTTACGTCTACTGGAACCACTAAGATCAAACGACGCCGGATTGGTAGTCGTCAGACAAAACAACATCGTAGAAACACAATATAACCCGTAAAAGTCAAATACTGAACGCCCAACTTGTCTTAACACTCTATGAGCTAGGGTTAGTCCATAGTTAACAGAGTAGAAAAGCCCTGCATTTTCCACGGCCTGCCCACTACGAAGCTCCAGGGTCCATCCATGATGTAAGNNCGAACATTGGGTGAATACGCGAGATAGTTACGTTTGACGCAATGTGTCCCAACGCAGAAAACTTAATCTCTTGATAAATCAAGCTTAACAAAAGTCAATTCACAGCAGAGAATATGTCCGATTGTATGGCACACCATGCCTTTAGAACTAGTACCAGCACCCCCTCACAAAGCGGTGACATACGGCCACGAGCGGTTTGTGCATCAAGAAAACATG